>JAHWFO010081923.1:2779759-2840246 GCA_023313115.1 Rhysida immarginata
AATTGGTAAAATGTAGTTTGCAATTGGTAAAATGTAGTTTGCAATTGAAAAAATAATCTTTTCAATTGCAAACTACATTTTACCAATTGCAAAAAGCTGTAAGTCATTAATAAAGAGGTTGAATAACAAAGGTGAAAGAATTGACCCCTGTGGGACCACGCAATTCCTGATTAAAGTAGGAGAGGATTTACCTAGGTGTGAAAGGTAATACTTTCTATTGACTTCAAGATTTACCAACTTAGTGGAGTACCTCGGATATTAAAGAAGGCACTTAATTTAAAAAGCAACAATGGAATAGAAATAGAATCGAAAGCCTTCGTGTAATCGTTGAAAATAGAGGCGACAAACTTCCCTTGCACCATTTCAGAAGAAGTAAAATCGAGCAGTTCAAAGAAAGCAGTATCGACAGGTCTATTTGGTGTAAATCCGTGCTGATAAGGATTAATGAAATTGTGAACAAAGACATAATGAGATAGGCGTTTAAAAAATAGTTTCTCAAAAATTTTGGACATTGCCTGAGCTAGAAAGAAACCAAATTTGGCGTTTGGGTGCTAAAAAAAAACTGCCTGAGCGCCGCACGCGAGAGTATCCAGTTAAAAAGAAACGCACTCATTAACATCTATTATTACATAAGGCAATAATAAATAGCAACTACTGCATATATTATTTCTCATGTCAACACCCCTTTTCGAATACAAAACGCACAACGATGACTGAACTATCAAACGAAAGGTTTATGAACAGGCTTCTGACATAGTATACTCACATTTCGGTTAAACACGCAGTTTCATTAAAAATTATAGTTAATTAAAAATAAAGAAAAAGATGCCCATTACTGGTTAGGCAGCTTCCCTGCATAACATTAAAGAAAATTGGATGCTTCACTTGCCAAATCGATTAACTCCAAAGCACTTGATTGATTCCTAATCGTATATATTCAAAACAAACTTATATAATAATAAGTATTAACACCACCAAATGACAACAGGAATTTATAAATTAATAGAAATTTTAAGCAACAATCTATACTATTTTATCATTTTTCTCAACTTTTTGTTTTATGGAGTTAATCGATTCGGCTAGTGAAGCAACCAATTGAGATTCAATAATCTCAAAAATTTCAGTGCGATAGCTTCAAACAGGTACACTGGTAGAAATATAACAAGAAATTAAACCTTTCTGAGGAAGGTATAGCAAAGCAGCGGAAGCTCTGAGATCATCTATTTTACTCTTTTATCTGTACTCTTTAACCCCCTTCAATTTTTTAAATCAAAAAATTGATTTTTTCGAACGTAGAATTTAGAAAATGTAACAAGAGCATTATCTCCTTTCGTTCCTCATCAAGGAGTGATGTATCACATGCCATATGCTGCCAAAGTTCTAAAGACCCAGTGACTATCACCCCCACAACTCCGACCCCATTGGGAAAATTTGGCCCAAAATTCGTAATGTGAGGAATCTGCATACCAAATTTCACTCCTTTATATACGTAGACCTTTTGGTCCCATCTAACTCCCCCCCCCCAAATTCCGACCCCAGTGAGCCCATCAAAGCCAAACTAAATAGCGAAGTTACACATGCCCGTGGTAAGCTATATACCAAATTTCAACCTTCTACCTCAAGAAATGCAGGAATTATGAATGGGACGGACGTACTAGAACATTGTAAAACCAATAAGTAGCTACCATTTTTCCGCTACTTCATAATGAAGTTAACAATAAATATCAATAATGGACAGGTGGACAGTTAAAATTGAGTATTTAGATTGTAAAGAAATATCATAGCCTTCAACGACAAGAGAATAGCCTCTTCCATTGTTCAAAAAAGGAAGAGGACAAACTGTGTCTGAAAAATCTAGTACAGTTAAAGCACTAGAATTCCACCCGTCACATGACGGGTGTCACCCGTACAGGTTGAAGGGTAAAGAAATGAAAGTGAAAACTTAATATTCTGCAGCAATGTACTGTTCATCTGCATATAAAAAATCAACCCTGAACATTTTTCAGTTTATTTATTTAATTCCCAACAATGACTGAGTATTATCTTACCACAACAATCCCTGTCTTTAGACAGACCAAGAGAATTATTATTTTATCCAGTCTATTTATTTAATTAATAACAATGACTGAGTATTGTCTTACCACAATAATCCCTGGCTTTGGTAACTTTTTTTGTTGGTCTCGAGACGGACGATTCAGACCACGGTATATAGATATTCATGGTCATCGAGCTTCGGCCATTTTCCATTGTTTCGAGAAGCTAAGGAAAACAGATAGCGCCAGGTGCCGCATAGATCGCACTAAGGCCGACCGCAACCTGCGATAGATATTTTCATTGAAACTGAATATGAAAGTAAAGTTTCTATCTGCTGATAGGGCGGCACTGCAGACGCAATTGGGCTGTTTATACATGCAGCGCCACTTTTTAATAGAGTCCCCGCCCTACCGGGAGCTAGAAACTTTAGCTTCATTTTAACAATGGAGCTCGATGACCATGAATATCTATAGACCGTGAATCGGACATAGAGCAATACCGCCTATACCTCGTCTCAACTTCAGTTGAGAGTGACGTCATGAGTGAAGCGGTTGCCGTTCGTCCGCATGAAGAAATAGTTCCTATAATTTTCTATATATAAAGTTCAAAATTCTTTCTGAAATCATATTTCATATTTTTTCTCATTGATATAATAAAAAAATCTGCGTATAAAAAAGCCATTTGACGAAATTAAAAAAAAAAATAAACAAAATAAACAAAAATGACTGTAGTGAAAATTATTCGAATGCAAGATGGCGGCGTCTAGTTCCTACGTGAAGAACGTGAAAGGAAAACTTTTCCACAGTCAAGCGAAGCAAATTATACTTAACGCTTACGGCAAATTGGTAGACCAGACCCCTGATAAATCAGTGAGTGACATCGTAGATTTGGTTACGGATTTAACCGGAGTCTCGGCAGCGACAGTCTACAAAGTCAGAAAGGAGCTGAAGAAGGAAGGCAAGGTGTCAACACCGAACAAGTCTGTGAAACGAAATGTCGTTACAGATTCTTTCAGCAAGTATGACGATTTTGATAAATCAGCCATTCGATTAAAAGTACACCACTATTTTTTCCGTAACGAATGCCCCACATTAAACCGTCTGGTGAGATACTTACCAACCATATCGCGAGCAACGCTCCATCGCTTGCTTCTACATCTTGGGCTCACATTTGAGAGAAGCCATCGAGATTATATGTTGATGGAAAGAAATTACATTATTTTAGAAATTTTTGTTTTCTTCATCCATGAAAATATAATAAAGCACTTTAAAAACCACTAATTTATTTTAAAATTATTTTTATTTACACTTTGTACGTTGTTTTTTTTTGTCAAATTGCACCACAGGGAAGGAACACTTCTCTATCAGAGGTTTTATTGAGTAATACGAGATTTCAAACAGCAATCATTTGTTTTAATTTACACTTCGTATCAAAAGCTAAACAACAATCATTATGCTATTTAACAGAGAAATGAAAGAGATGGTCGAGTTTGCACGAAGAGGATTAAAATATTTTAAAAATTATTTTAAAAAGACGATATCTGACAGATACCATTCGACTTTTCTATCTATGCGATTATAATTGGATTATAGGAAGGTCTAATTTAATATAAATTTAGTACTAGTCTAACGGCGGAAGGATACGATGTTATGCACTATGGTAAGCGACCTAATTCCGTGACGTCACTCTCAACTGAAGTTGAGACGGGGTATAGAGAGAAAGCCTGCTCACGGAAAAATCATACATTGTTACATCACCTACGGTAGGGACAATTTCGGGCTTATTATTGGTTGAAATATGATTAATAATACCCTCTCGTATGTGATGTAACAATGTATGAAGTTTTCGAGCTCAGGCTTTGAGTAGAGGTGGTGTTGCATAGAGACGTTTAAGAGAATTATAGTATTAGATTATACAGGGTGGATAAAAATGAGCCCCCTCCCCTTTTATTTTCGTAACCACAGCATATATATCAATTTTGATGAATCCAATGTCCTATCCTATCCAAAGCAGAAGATCATGTTGACCATTTCAGGGACTGTGTAGCCTGCCATCCTGGAATTATTCTATCTTCTGAATGCTGACACATGCCTTTTATTTGCTTTTCCTCATGAAAGTGAATATTATTTCGGTAATTTTTGGTAATTTCTTGATTTGCATGTTGAACATTCAAATATCTTTGTGAAATACATACGAGGTCTGTTCAAAAAATACGTAGACTGTTTGAATTGCGCGGGCCCTGTTGGTCCCAATCAAAATCGCTTGGTGTCGCCATCTTCTGACAGATCCGCTGATTACAAGGCAGTTTTTTGATTGCAAATATCAGTATTGGTTGATTAGCTACGCGGTTGTTTGTGAAGTGTGTTATTTTCGTTTGGCGGATTTTTAGAATGAGTGACTTGAACGAGCAAAGAGTTGCTGTGAAATTTTGTGTTAAACTCGGAAAAACTGCCACTGAAACTTTTGATATGCTCAAGACGGCTTACGGTGATGTTACTATGAAGCGTGCGACATGTTTTAAGTGGCATGCACGTTATAAAGATGGTCGTCAGTCAACTGCAGACGATGAGCGTCCTGGACGTCCTTCCACGACAACTGACGACGCACACGTGGACAAAATCAACACCCTGGTTCGGGCAAATCGACGTCTGACCATCAGAGAGCTTGCTGAAGAGTGTGGGATAGCAGTTGGATCATGTCACGAGATTTTGACCAGAAATGTGGACGAGTGGTGACTGGTTGTTTCATCACGACAACGCTCCAGCCCATTCAGCCCTCAGAACTCGAGAGTTTTTGGCCAAACACTCGATCACTGTTCTTCCTCACCCACCCTACTCACCTGACCTCGCTCCTTGTGATTTCTTCTTGTTTCCCAAACTCAAAAGACCTTTGAAAGGAAGGAGATTTGAGACGATTCCTGATATAAAGGCAAATGCGACGAAGGCGCTGAAGGACATCACAAAAGAAGGACTGTTTCCAAAAGTGGAAACACCGTTGGGATAAGTGTGTGCGTCGGGGAGGAGAGTACTTTGAAGGGGACCCAGATGTGTAACTTCTGAATAAAGTATATTTTGTTTTATGACGTCAGTCTACGTATTTTTTGAACAGACCTCGTAGAGAGGTAACTAATAAATTCAACATGTGATTGTTGCTGATCCGTTCATCGGATTTTGGACATTTTTTTTGTTTTGCTCGGAATTCCATACTGAACACATCTTCAATTGGAATTTTTCGTGAATCCGTTACGGTTTTTAAGATAGGATTTGAATGTGTCCTAATTTGCATATTTGGGATGATGAAAAGTGCACCATGGGATGATAGGTCACCCACAACTTCCTATTCATTGGATTCATCAAAACTGATGAATCTGAAGCGGTTACGAAAATAAAAGGGGGGGGGGCTCATTTTTGTATCCACCCTGTATAAAGAAAGTATGGACAATTCATTGTTGCAGAGAACCATTTTGATTCGTATCTCATATAATGATTGCTTCTTGTTTTGCAGTAAATTCAAACTTCAGAGGTACAGTCAACCAAAGGAAATAATCCACACGAGTTTAATACTTAATATTACATTTCATGCTAATGTATTGTTTTAATAGCTTTTTTAATTATAATTATTTAAATTAATAATCTTAATAATGTTAACTCTAAATGTAATATTAATTTATTAAAAATAAATTAATATTGAAACGGTAAAACTTAGAGTAAAATTCAAGTGTGGATTATTTCCTGTTGATGACTGTACAATATCATCAAATCTTGGCCAAATATAATGTCCAACAAATTGCTCATGGAAAATCTTTTTTTTGACGATTATTCTCCAACTTGCAACATTCATCCAATGTAGTGTTTTTTATCATAATAAACAAAATAGTAATTTTCTTCTTGAAAGATAAATTGTCTTGGGCTATCTGTTTGATCGTCTCTGTAACAAGATTCAGGAGCAACAACAACAAAAAAAACTTTGTGAATAGGGCATAAAACCTATGTCAAAATGGGTGATCTAGAAATTAACAATCAAGTGCCTATAATTGACTGAATATGTCAATTGCTGGAAATTAAGAAGTTAGACTTAAAATCATCATGTTTCCTTACTCTATATTCTACATCGCATTAGTATATATTGTGTTTGTTTTTTTTAAAACACAGAAATTATTAATAATTGACAGGTTATGTCAAGTACTAGTGACACTATATATCTGGGATCTTGTAGTTGTCCGTGGGTTAAAAACAGTTAACAGATTGGTCATCTGAAATTCTGTTACTATTTTGTCTATTGATCGTACAAAATGTCCCACGTAAAATTAATAACAAGTAATACATAACGAATTGCCCTGAAATAAATTCTTACGATTAAACACTCGCCTAGTGGTTGTTAGAGGGTTTTTTTTGACTTAGTAAGGCATTGAACAATCAACACATGGTTGTGGCCATGATAGGGAGCAAAGATCCTATACTCTGTTCAACGAAAGACAAAACTGGGCGTGTCTAATTAAATTCCCAATTTCAATTGTTAGACATTGTTGCTAAATAAAATTAACAATGTTTAACAATTGAAATTGGAAATTTAACTGGACACGCCCAGTTTTTCTTTCGTTGGACAGAGTATAGTCTTTTGCTGTTCTGGAAAGCCTAATATATTGTTTAATACCAGGTGGGAGCACCAGTCCCTTTTCTTCCCTGTTACCTTACTTAAAGCTCTTAAATCGTATAGTGTCAATTACAATTATACTGTCAACTATTGGTACATTTATCCTAAGACGTTTTAGCATTTGACATTTCTTTACCAAGGTGACAAAGAAAAATAATAAAAACAAAAATTTCGTTAATTCAAAGGGGTAATATACACGAATATAAAATTAAAGAACAAGCAAAAATTCGAAAGTAAGACAAACTGCTTAATAACGCCTAAGCTTCAGCTTACTACAAGGTAATTTAAGAAATTCATAAAAGTTATATAAGTTATCAAGATTAGTTCTTACAAATATTTCTTTATTCATACAAAGTTTTAAACACTATCTGTATCATACTATCTTTGAGATTATGTCACAAAGAAAAACGCTGAGAAAACCTGGTATCGAACAAAAGATAAAGAAAGTCTGGAACTGAGTACGATAAATAGGAAACCCAATTTGTTTTACGGACACAAGTCCGAAAAATATATAATCCTGTATAATAATATAATCTTACTAGAGATTGCCATGAATAATATAAAATGCCATGAATTGAAAAGACGTAGATATAGAAAGCCCTTATTCGTTCTGGCTTCAGGAAGTTTCGCTTTATGACTGATGACATACATCTTGCTTTTTCTGGCATTCATCCGTTTGCCAATATGTCAACTAGCCCGTGGGGAATTGAATCGTCGTCCTATAGACAGATTATTTATGACTCTTCTAAAAACATTACTACTCTGAGAACAAGATTCCAGATTAAGTCAATCTTTATTGAAGAAGAAATAAAAATAATTCAAAACATAATTATTATTAAACAAGATCTAGGTGATTTTGTTACTTATGGCAACTCTAAGGAAGAAGTTCTAAATTCACGTTCATTTATATGCAGCAAAATCTTTCAATGGGCAACGGAAGCTCCATCACAAGCAATTCATTTGTGGAGATCACTAAATGAATCGAGTAGCCTGAATGATACCCGCATTTCGTCCTAAAAAGAATGCTTGGAATGCTATGAAAAGATAAGTCGCGAGCCCTTCTCGCTTCGAGCGTTCAACGTTGCCACATGATTTGGCACAGTTCCCTCAGGAACATCATGACAAACTCATTACATGACATGATGACGTCTGAATCACCAGCAGAGTGATTGCATTATTATTAATGTATACTGTAACAGATCACCGCTACCATCTGTTCTTGCTGTGTGCATGGTCTACAACAATTTCTATCGGAAGCTAATATGAAAGAATTATTCATTTAAATTTTATTTTGAAAGAATTATGTGCATAAAAATATTTGTTCAATTTCTCAACATAGTCTGTAATTTACAGGTTACGTAATTACTGTAATAAAGATTTATGAAATATAGCTTTACGTTGAGTTACTTAACTGGATAAATAAAAGAATTGGTAGTTTTAAGAAGATTTATGGAGATATTTTTTAATATAAACTAGATGGATCCCGTCAAAATTTGACGATAAACAACCCATCTTTAATTAAAAATTTATATGCCTGTATTATTGTTTATTGTTATCGTTGTTAATTGTTTATGTGATTGTTAATTTGATCATCAATACTAGAAAAATTGTTGATTGCGACTTCATTGTGGAGAGGATTGTTTGATTTGCCAGAGTAATCAATTTTGAATTCTAAATTACCGTTAATTAATAGTAGTTATGGACACAAAAACTAAATTTGACGAATCTACAGACCAAGACCTTTCTTTTATGACCAAAATGAAGTTTATAGATACAGTAGTTTTCTCCAGCTAACTGTCGAAAGAATCACCCTTGGAACTTAAACATATAGATTTACTAGCTGATTTGCCCGGCGTTGCTCGGGCTGTTTGGTTGGTGAAATTTTGTAATATCAGAATTTGAATATAAACGAAAAAGCCTTAATAAAGTATATATTCACTTTGGGAAAACGAAAAGAATTCTTTTAAATGCCCACACTGTAATTTTGTGTCCAATTGGGTTCACCAAGGAAAATTCGATATTGCATCCTTAACATTTCAAAATATCAACGAAAGGCAATGAGTATTGATTTATTTTTGTCTATATAAAAAAACACTTAATAGATGGATTGAGAGAGTTAAGGAACTCTGTTTACAGCCTCATCAGCATCTCTCATCAACATGTAACCGTTTCAATAGAGTGGTATTTAGTCACAGTGCGTGGAATATGTCCTGAATGTGGTTGTTTATATTGCACAGTATCAGTTTTAGCAGCAAGGATTGGCGTCTCACACAATTAGTGGAGATCTTTAGAATTTTCTAATACGTTTAGGTAAACATTATCTATAACTTCTCTAAAGGAATTTACTAAATTGCAAAAACCATATGAAAAAAAAATTTCTCCAGTTATTAGCTCATGAGGAAAACTACCCACACTTTTTCAGGAAAAGCTTGAGCAGCTGCACGCCTAGAAGTTGTAGTCTCTTATTTGTTATAGAATAATTTCTTACATCTCTCTAAAGATTTTAATAAAAAAAAAGAAATAATAATGATGTTTTATTTTATTTATTTATTACTTTTTCTAACTATCCCCCTTAAAACGTGAATCATTAAGGCAAACATCGTACTTGACGAAAAAGACAGGCCCTGACCACCATCTATCTAGGTGGTGTTGCCCTGGCACGGAAAGTCACCTCTTCTTCTTAGTCGAAGCAACAATGTAATCTTCATTGTTTCTAACAAACGAAAAAATATTGATTGCTAAAATCCGACATGGAAACAATGAATATTACATTGTTGCTTGGACTAAGATGGTCAGGTGACTTTTCAGTGCCAGGGCATGACCACCGAGAGAGAAGGCCTCCGCAATGGAACGGAATACATTGTTGCATCATTTAGATAGTGCATTGTTATTCGTATTTCTACCAATAATAAGCCCTGAATTTGCACTATCTATGATGATGTAACAATGTATTCAGTTTCATTGCGGACGCCTTCTCTCTCGGTGGTCACGGCCAGGGCGTGTCTTTTTCGTCGGCTGCGGCATGTATTAATTTCATCAACTCAGCCTATTGTTGACGCAAACTGTCACGGAAATCAAATTCCAGTCTGATTTCCGATGACACGGGCGTTAGCTTTCACTCTCGATTCTTCTATCGCTCGAGGAGGAGGGCGGAGCAACGCCAGTCGTGTCGTCAAAATCATCAACACGCCTCAGCCAATGGGGAAACAGATCGTGAGCAACGAGCGAAATTTCAAACGAGGAAAAAAACGGACAGAGAGAGGAGGAGAGAGAAGCAGCGTTCTTCGAACCCAAGAGACGGTTAAGGCATGAAACCGGGTAACGAACTTTGCGCTATCTTTAGTGATTTGCATAGCAGGACTCAGCGCGGGAATGCTTGGAACCCCCGCCGGAATCAGCGACTGGAAGGACGGCCGCGAGCGAGCCATGCCGGCAAGCTCCTAAGGCGGCGATTTCGTCGCAACGACGCCGAGAAAATATCGACGCCAGCCGTGAGTCGAGCTCGAGTGCCCACGACACGCCTTTATCCCTTGAACAGACGATAGCAATGTACGCTACAAACATTGTGAGTACCTTCTTTACTGTTGATAATAATGCCCAGCTGCTCCAAGTTTGCTTCGGGAAATTACACCGGCGAGAACTTCGCTCCAATTCTGTTATCAGAGGAGTATGGCCAGCGGGATTAACTGCATACGTGCAGCAAGCGCTGGGGTTTACGTTAATTCAGCCTGCTGTTAAAAGTAGCCTACGTGGTCGTAATTTTCCCCATTCCTAGTTAGTCTGCACGCAAAGTATGTGTTTGTTAAAAATTAATCTGTCGAGATTTGTTTACGTTTAATTACAAATAACGTGTGCGGGGAAAACCTTCAATGTAAATGTCTATTCAATAATTAGTGTGATACTAAGGACTTTACTTGAACTGTGACTTTGATTATTCCCCTCTGTGCTTTGGTGACTGAAAGTATTATTAAGGACTATACATTAGTGTTGGACGTTATACGTTTGTAAGCGTAATTACTGTGTTAGGAATTTCCCTAAGGACATTGAACTCTATTTAGTTTACAGCTGTGAGCTAGTGTGAAATTACAATTTGTATCGTCATTTGTAGTATTTTGTCACGCAAGTGTCGTAGATAGTTGCTCACTGAAATGTCTTTATTTCTCGCTACACAAATGCGTGTATATTCAATTGGCTTAAGTTTTTTGTAGCTAAACAAGCCTATGTATTTATGGATAAATTTATTTGATATTTATGCTTAATTCTTTGATATCGCTGATGCGAATAAGTTTGATTGTGTGTGTATATTTATAATTATACCATTATATGATATTATCAAGTATTTCAACGTTCATTGAGCTAATGATGTGGATTGTTAGTTACACATGTACGAATGCTTTTGCCATTTAATTGTAATGTGTATTTATTGTTCAATTAGATTCAAGTCTAGTTAAGCGCGTTTATCAAGGTTTGGTTACATGGTTAAGTTGTTACCAAGATAGTAATGACCTTTCGCTTTTCTTTTAATGAAATTAGAAAGCGGGTAGCTACATTAAGCATTATTCCAATTGTTGATTTATTTATTTTCTATTTATCCAATCTATTTAAGTTTTACATTAGTTAATAAATTTATATTGTTTCATATATCCGTCCACTGTCACGTGCTTTACATCATTCCACTGCGTAACGTTAAGAATTTCTGCTTTTCCACGTTACACAAACACCACGGGCTGATTCTACACACATGCAAGGAAACAAATACGAGTATAAACCAAGTCTATTTCATATATATAGATAAAAAAGATTATTAATTTCTACGTTTTTAAGAGACTTATCTCCAGTTTTAGATTTTTTTCCATCCTTGTGATAGTATTACACGGCTGTGTGTTAAATTTTAACTTTCTAGCTTACTTCTAAGTTGCCTTTTAAAACCGGACAAACCTACTACATTGCCTTTTATATGTATAGATAGCAAAAACGTTATTAGTCTCTCCAGATGTTAATTTTTAGTCGGCATTATAGGAATATCTTTCTTAAGTGAAGAGTTGAAGAGAAGCAATAGGTAGCATATCCACAATAGATTTTATTTAGACATATACATGTACATTTAGACAGCTAAGCGGTCTTAATCAGCATACGAGGAGAATACGACAATCGAACAGTTAAGTGTACATTTGTTCAGGTGGGACGGAAGCAGTGCTTTCACTAGGCTCACTCTTCCAGACAAAATACCAAATGAAATGCACTGAGGTAGGCAAGAAGCCTGACTAACCCAAGAGTTCTTCCACGTTATAAAAAAATAGCAAGACTGAAGATTGTCAGAAGACTGGGAGGAAGAAAAATGTTGCCAATATCTTCAAAGTTGACGTCAAGAATATGCCTCGGCTTTCTACACTTCGTATGCCATTTCATTTCCACCGAGTTTTTCAGTATTCTAGCCACCAGGTCGTTGTCTTGGGTCTTCATCATCTGCACCATACAGATCAGGAGATCTTGGGTAAACTTTCTGATGTGAGTCATGTTCAAATCTGAGCGACTGTGAAAAGTCCTTTTACCAAACTGCGCAATAGTCCTCAGGGTAACATTCTGGAACGATGGAGCTCAGTCCATCTACATTTACATATAGTCGCCAAGCTGGCATACCGTAGAGAAGATGGTCGGAATCATCATCTCGTACAGCAGTAGCTTAGTATCGATGCTGAGGGTACTGTTTCGAACTAAGAGAGCTACGAGACTATAGTTAGCCCTCTTCGCTTTGTTCAGGGCGTAAGTCACATGACGGTTTCAGGAGAGTCTTGAGTCGATGATAAAGCTAACGTACTTGTAGTTATCAACCCATTCGAATTTCTTATTGAAAAGAACAAGAAAATCTGCGGGATGCTTCAGCTTTTTGTTGAAGTAAATGGTTTATGAGGAAAATACAAAGTTGAAGGCAATTTACAGGTGAGAACAGCCTATCAGAGACAAGTTAAATTAAAAAACGGTGAATCATTAAAGAGAGGGGGGGGGGTAAGAAGCAGACACTCAAAAATTAGGATAAAAGAGCCAATAAAAGTAAAAAAAATAATAGAAAAAGCGACCAAACCATCTTATATATAAAATGTTAAATCCTCCTGCTCCGTGCCCGTTTCCATAGTGACGAGCAACAATACAAGTTAAAATCCACTGTTAAAATCCAAAAATCGCAGCCGACGAAAAAGACTATTAAAAAATCTTATACTTTTCGTAGGCTACGGTTCAAAAATATATTGTCATAGATTTAACTACATACATACATCTATTGTCATTTAAAAATAGCACACTAAAATCAATAAATAAATCAAATTATATTCTAAGTAAGTAATTTTAAATTCATTACATGCATTCTTATTTTTTAATTTAAAAAAATTAATAACACTCAAATAAAACATTTTGAAATTGACTACAATTTAAATCACAAGTAGGTGACATTAGTTTTTACATTTTATGACATTCATTATATAGTAATAATTTTTCAGTTGTGCAAATTGATAAAAAGGAAAAATTCATAAATTAGAAAAATTAAAAATCAAATCGAAAAAAATCAAAAACAAATAACATTTTTTTCTCATTTTTTTAATATTCATTATATGTACATAATAAATTTTTTTATAAAATATAGTGGTCGCGCCCCCCAGAAACGATCTGCCGAGAAATAGAGCAATGAGGGAGGTAAAAAAAAAAAAAAAAAAAAAAGCAAAGCCCGACGAGCCATTTTCACTGAAGAGCAAAGTTTACATCTAATAGTTGTAAATGTGTTTTTGTGTTAGGTTAAAACTGTCAAATTGACAGTAATGACTTTGTCCCATTGTAACAGGACACATTGTGTTAGTATCACTCTCATGTTGACAGTGACTTTTTTAGTATTAGCAATACTGTCAATTATCGCAGTCCTGCCAATTATCACAATCCTGTCACAGATGAAATTTTTTAAAAATAAAATCGAACTTGCAGTTTCCAGTATTACAGTAACCTTCGTACGCCGGGCTTTCGAATAAAATCAAAAGCAATAACATTATTTATTGTATGCTCGGATCGGTGCAGCAAACTGTGTCTGACGCGAACTGTGGTGATCCGTTCTAAAAAACTTGAGCTAGGAAAGAAACCCAAGCTGTCTGTTTTCAAATCTTTGTCCCCATTCCCTTCTATGGTCATGAGTTCTTGGGTAATGACAGAAACAGTGCCGAAATGAGATTCTGAGAGGTGGGACAGGTGTTCCTACTAGATAGTGTTCAGCATCACAATAAGGCAGTCTTTAAGTGCTGAACGGGCCTCAGGTGCATTGGTTTGGCCACATGTACGGATGCCGCAAAACCGTCTTCCTAGGCAGTTACTATTTTCTAAGTCGGTGGTTGAGTTAAGTCACGTGGCAACGAGCTGGGTGGGGGTGGGGGGACATGAACTTGGTCGTAAGCCCATAAGAAAAAAAAATCATGGGGTTAGGTCAGGTGACCGTGGAGGTCGCGGAAGAAAAGGAGAAGTATGTCTCATAAGAGACCAAGGGTCGGCCTAGAACTATGTGGCTAGATTACATTGATCATCTGGGTTCGAGTCGCTTGGGTATTACCATTTAGTGAGGACATGAATCTGATGGCGGAAAATCTCGAGCGCTGGCCCGCGACCTTAACGAATAAGCAGGTTTGAAAATTAAGTAAACATTTTTATTTATTATTGGCAGCCCTGTCAATTATCACAGTCCTATCACAGGCGAAATTTTATAATTAAAATGGAATTTACAGATTCGCCTGTTGTGACACCGTCGTATGACGGGCTTTAATATTAGTTTTATATATTCTTTTAGATCAAACGGGCCTCGATCTGAAGTCGATTGGGAGAACTTCTGATAATTTCAAAAGATTCTAAAAAAATTAACATTTTTGGGTCCTCTTTGAAATGTAGAATCTTGTGGTCGTCCATGTTCGGGATATATCCAGTATCACGTATATTCTGTGCATAGCTGGGTAAGTTCGGTTTGTAATTTCTGATGCATGCGAAATGCTTTTTTATTCTGTTTCTGATTTTCCTTCTAGACTGTCTGATGTAAACTTGGTCACGTAGACACCTAATAAGTTAATATCCGGGATCTTATCTTTGACTGATCCCAGTAAACTTCTTAGTTTCGTCCAATTATATAGGCCACATCTAATCCAAAGCCACGTAGAATCTTTGGTATCGCTTTGATGAGTCCAAAGAAGAAGTATTATTTTGCCTAAATGTACATACATATATATAAACAAAATCTATTGTAAATATGCGACCTATTGCTTCTCTCAACTCTTCACTTTCGTAAGATATGGCATGTAATATATCAAACCACTTGAAATGACGTGTCATGTTTGAATATAACGTAAAATTAATGATAATCGAAGTTGGTTCAATTCCACAGTTTTTCATAGGTTCAGTTTTGCTTTTTGTAATATGTTTCCTTATAGACAAATCTGAATTTTTTAGGGCTAAAAATCTACAAAGCAACCGAAAAGTTACACAGAGATTCCTGTTTTTCATTATCGCTTTCCAATGATTCAAAATATCGCAATTGTTGCTCGGTTAAAAGAAACTCGCTGCAATGGTTGTGATACAAACAAAATCGTCTATAAATTACCTATGTGATAATAGATATTACGTCATAGAGACAAGACAACTAAGTGGGCCATTTTCTGTTTAAAAAAAAGGATGCATGGAGATGTCAACATGATGGGCTGGGGAATAAGCGGAATCATTCTACAAACCTAGCGTCAATAAACTTCGGACACCAAGTAATTTGGCTAAAAACACAGTGAAAAGTGCATACAGGGATTGCAGGCTAATGAAAATAGATTTACTGAGTATATGTAACAATATCAACATCGATTTAGAATCGATTTAATGGTGTGAAATAATTTATTCAAATTTATGTAAAATTGCGTTGTCAACAGGTTTCAAAGAACTTCGTACACAAGGGATCACCAGCATATAGAACTTTCCTGAAGGCTGTAGAAACGCCCAGAATGCTTTGCATCAGGCTTTAAAAGCACCGTCCACGCGACAGAGCACAATATTCGTGTTGTTTTGAACCATGGAACGTGGTAAGCCAGTAGAAATGTGTACACGGCAAAAAATTATACAGCAGTTCCAGAATAACAAATCCCAGCAAGCTATTGCCCATGAATTATCAGTTCCACTCTCTACTGTTAATGGGATCATCAAGCGTTTCAGAGAAATCGGGAAAACAGAACCAGGGACTGCACCAGGCAAGCAGCGATTATTGAATGTTAGGGACCTACGAGAATTTCGACGTTACATTGTGAAAAACAGGCATGCTCCCATAAGTGAAATGATCGTTTGGGCTCGAGAATATTTTCATATACCCATATCCGAAAGCACAGTCCGCCGTTACATCAGAAGATGCAACTATTACTTATATGCTACAAAGAGTAAGCCATTTATGAGCACTGTAGCTAAGCGTCGCCGGGTAGCATGGGCCAGAACCCATCTAAAGTGGACCCTTGCTCAGTGGAATAGTGTTCTGTGGTCCGACGAGTCCACCTTTGCAGTGATGTATGGCAACAACGGTCGCAAGGTGCTAAGGACCAAGCACGAAAGTAATCATCCCGACTGTTACCAGAGGAAAGTTCAGAAGCCTGCATCGCTGATGGTGTGGGGCTGCATGAGTGCAGCCGGGACAGGATCGCTTCACTTTTGCGAGGGCACTATTAACTCTGCTGCCTATATAAACATCCTTCAACAGCATCTGCGTCCATCTCGTCAAAAGTTGTTCAATAGAAGACCAAGCATCTTTCAGCAGGACAACGCGAAGCCTCATGCTGCTCGGAACACCAAGGCTTGGCTACAACAGCAGCGTTTCAGGGTGCTTGACTGGCCTGCCTGCAGCCCAGATCTGTCACCCATTGAAAATGTATGGCGCGTTTTAAAGCGAAAAATCAGACAGCGGAAGCCTCAAACACTGCAGCAGTTGCGGGCGTGTATTTCCGAAGAGTGGGACAAAATTCCAGTAGAAACAACGCAGAAGTTAGTGTCCAGCATGCCTCAACTACTTCGGAGCGTCATTCGTCGGAAAGGTGACGCCACTCAGTGGTAATGTGCAATAAAAGGTACGGTGTACGAAGTTCATTGCAACGTGTTGAAAACGGAACATTACAAAAAGTCGCTTATTTAATTTTCTCGTTTTTTTTTAATGTTAAAATGCTATATCGCAGTTGTACTAAAGCTCTGTGCACTCAATAAAGTAATTTTAATTTGTTTACAATTAGTTTCGTTGTACTTATCCAAAATTCTGTAGGTGTCCGAAGTTCATTGACGCTAGGGTTGTACTTACGCTATATCCTAGGTCTGCCCTCTAATTATTGCATACCTGAAAAATCTCTAATACAAAGATATTCGAGACGCCGGAATGTTATTTTGATTAGAGGTATTTTCTTCCTTTGCAGATACCGCTATCCAGAACATAGTACAGCTAAGAATCGCTACAAGATTAGGTGGTGAATCTTTCCTATTTGTCGTTTGCTCAGTTCGTATTACGCTAAGATTGAACATTGTATGCAATATCAACAGGATTTAATTTATTTCAGCGATTGATAGGTCGCAATCGCAGGAATTTGAGCATACACGAGTCCGTGGAATAAAGCTTTAGGAATGTCTCGCCTCTACACGAGTCGTTCCGGTTAGTGTTCATTGAGCAACTCCATCAAGGAGAAAATCTGTCGCACTAGGGGCGTTGGAATAACTGAACTTATGAATTATTTTTGTGTGTTGTGCAGATGAAATGTTAACGCACAACGAGTTTCCATGCTCGTATCTACATCGTCTTGTCAAAAGTTCTGTCCCAGGGAACAAGGAATTTATCCGATGAGCACATTGCAACTAAAGAGAAGAGTAATACATTCTTTATTGCCACATCCCTGTAGTATATATGCAACTCAAAAATATTCAAAATGGCCACGTTTACGTGTACACAGCACTTCAAACGCTCCGGCGACTCATCGATGACAGCATGCACTACCACCAAGAATATGTATGGAAGCTGATGCAGCAACAAGATGTGTTTTCAAGCTCTTGATATTGCGGTGGCAGTTTGAGTAAGCTTTATCCTCCAAATGTTCCGAAGGCGATAGTCAAATGGGTTAAGATATCGGGGCTACCCGAGGGCCAATCTTCTACAGCGATGAAATCGGATAAATTTTTTTGAAGCCAACGCTATGTTGTTTTGCCTTGTGTGTGGGCGCAATCTTGCTGAAAGACTCACTGTTTTCCAGAAAATAAGGTATTGTTAAGGGGCTTAACAAATTGTTCTAAAACGTCGGTTTGCTAATTCGTAGCTTCCGTTTTGACTCAGAAGTGCAATTTGGTCACCACGTCATACCACTCCCCGCCGGGTGATGGACTCTCTGCACTTTCGGAATCTTCTCAGAGGCATCTTGGGAGGTCCGGTCGTACACACGGCCATTTTGACTATTGAACTTTTCTTCAACAGTAAAACTTTTTTTTCTCGTCCGTAAACAAGATTCGATGGTGTCCTCTATCCACGTGCCGTTGAAACAGCCGTTTGCATCTTGTTGTCCTGACGCCACGTAAAGCAGCTGTTAGATTGTTGGGGCCGGTCTGCATTCGATAAGTCCGAAGCACAAGATCTTGCTTGATGATGCTAGACATCGTTATTTTTGATATCTTCGTCTCCCGTTAAAGATTTTTTATTTGCGGAAGGGTTATCGTCAAATGATTTCATGCACCGTTTTAATGTCTGCAGAAGTTCTTGATGTGCGGGAACGACCCCTCCTCTCCTTGTCATCCACACTCGAAGTGTCACTGTATCGTTTGATGGTATGATAAACAAATTTCTGCTTCACTTTCGGAGGTTTAAGCAGAGTGAAAATATGCTTTGTTGACTTGTTGACCTTGTGAAGAGCGATTACTGCAACACGATTCAATGTAATAAACCTTTCTATATGCATTCAGCAGATGAGTGTTTATATAATATCCGACCATAGAACTTTCGCTAAAATTACATAAACCTACTAGTTTTTTTTCTGAAACAAAAGCTATCATATCGCTATATTATATTTATTTATGCACGTGCATTTTCAATCTGCAACATTTCAATATTCCGGGCATTTGGGATATCCTGCACTACATAAAATGGAGAACATCGAGTTATCAGAATACGAGGCGTGTTCAGATGAAATCCGTTCGAGTCAAGTGGATGTTCTAAGAAACATGGAAGAGTATTGTACACACATTTCTCAAAAGAAATCACCCATGGCGTTTAGGCACGCTTCCCACATGCTATAGCAAAGGCTCAAAATGGCCTCCGGTTCTTTGAATTGTCGTAATACTTATTCAACTATAGGGCACCTTCAAACTGTTATAACTCTAGAAAGAAACGTTTCATATGACATTTTCTGCTCGTTTTGGTCCCTGGAACATATACTGAAAGTCTGTACAGATCTTTCAGAAACATCCTATATGGAGATGCAAATTCTTTTTCTGAGTCCGGAATTGTGTGATGGCCTACTGCTACAGCATTAATAAGATCCAAGAGATGTTTTAATGTGTATATTCTACTGTGTTGTGTTGGATTCGATTCCTGGGGTGCATCTGTAAATGGTGTATCAATTTTGCCATCCTCGTTCGTGACCTTCCATCAAGGTGAGCTTTCCAACTACAACCTCTGTTCATGGAATGTTATTTTTTTGATAACATCAATTTTGATGTTTCATTACAAATGTCGGAAACATGAAATTCAGCAGCAACGATGTTTCGGACAATATCTTAATGTACAGCAACGGCCGTGTACTGTTTTATGCCATTATCAGAATTTTGCTAGAATTGAGGAAATTATTAAATAACAATGCAAGCGCGTTTTATATTAATAGAGGAAAGATTAGATAAAAAGTAGAACTAGAAAATCCAGAGATTCCCCAAAGAGGGCATGTCATAAACAATTTAAACGATAAAAGAGAAGAGTTAAAAAATCCAGAGAATCATTATACTGGTTAAAAAAATTAAGTACCCTATAGAAAAATAAATTGTCTACCGTATTCAAATTTCAGTCTAGGATTAAAATGAGTCAGGATATGCCCAAAGAGGGGGATTAATAAAATGTAAAAAATATAAATAATAATTATGTGGCTTGCAAAATTAACCACGTTGAAGTCGGCTAAAGAGTCCTTGCAAGTGGCGGATGATACTTAATTATGGCGTACTGCAAGCATATGGAAACTGACAATTGATACATGAGTCGCCGAACGTGTGAATTTGTCGAAATTTCAGCGTAACTGAGCAAATATTATTATCCTTTGACGGCAAAATTGAAGGAGAGTACGGGTGATAATTCCTGGAAGGAAGAAGTATTATATTAAGTCCTGCCTGAGAATTAATTTCCCTATTTTTAGTTTGTTAACTTAGTTTGTTACTTCCCATTTTTTGGTAATCGATCATTCCACTCAGGTCTCTAGACCTTACGGTTTAACTATACCGTGGTAGCACCATAGGATTGTCTCTATGCAACATACGCTATACGCTAGATTTCTGCCCTTATCTAAGTAGATCTGTGTTAAGTGGTAAGTTCAAGGAGCAACATCACTGATACTGCTTATTAGTAGGCAGAAGAAAATGATTTAGAGTTCTAAGAAATAGATATAATAAGTATGACACGAGGCAAACGGAATTCTTCGGTTGCTTGCTACAAAGTTACGAGATATCACTTCAAGTATCGCCAGAACAATCATAAGCCCCACATCTGCAAAGCCACTGCAAAGTGACGTTTAGAATAGTGTACAACTCACCAAAACTGGACTGTGGAACAAAAGAATCATGTCTTATGGACTGACGAATCCCGTACACACACATTGCCAATCAGACAGTTGTGTTTGGGTTCTGCAGAAATTCGGAGAACGGTTTATGACTGACTGCGCGGTGGCTACAATAAGTTCGGAGGAGGCGGTATAATTGTATCGGGGTTATTTTCAGGATTTGGACTGGACCAACCCTGTTCTAGTAGCAAAAAGTATTAGGTCTGCAACTGACCTTGGTATTGTGGACAATTCTGCACTGCCAACATTGTGACAGTTTTACATTGAAACATTCCTGCATAGAAATGGCAATGCTATCAACAAAGTGTATGCAGGAATGGTTGATGAGACAGGCTTTGAAGAAATGAACTGCCCTGTTGAGAACCACGATATACACTGAGTGAGCATATTATTATGACCATCTGACATGTTTATGCAAATGCGCGCTAAGACGTCGCCACAATGATGCTAGCGGCCCGGACCAATATAAAAAAGGGAGCTGAGTGTCGTCGACAACCGTAGACGTGCTCCATTCTTCAACTAAGGGGAAACGACGCGGTTTAACAGCCTTCGAACGCGGGATGATTATAGGTGCTCGAAGCTATGGAGCGAGTATCAGCGAAACAGCAGCATTCGTGGGGTGCTCAAGAGCAGCCATCGTTAAAGCATTAAAAGACTGGACGGTTAGTCGGAAGACGGGGTCTGAACGTTCGCGTTGTTGAAGATGGTTGATGATCGGACAGAACGGAGACTGTCACCACTGGTAAAGGATAACAGAAGGGCAACTGTGCATCAAATCACTGTTGACCTTAATCAGGGGTCCTCTAAAACGGTCTCTGAATGCACTGTCCGCCGCACACTGCATCGCATGGGATACGGAAGCCGAAGACCTGTCTGCACACCTTTGCTGTCTGCAGCCAACAAGCGGAAACGACTCCAATTCGCTCAGGAGCACAAGGACTGGACTATCGAGCAGTGGAAACAATTATGTGGCCTGATGAGTCACGATTCCGGTTATATCATGCAGACGGCCGCGTGAGAATCTGGCGAAAACAGCACGAAAGCATGGACCCCGCATGTATGAGTACAACCCTTCAGGCCGGTGCGGGCAGTGTTATGGTCAGGGAAATGTTTTCTTGGCATGCGTTGATCCGTTAATACGTGTTGAACAACGTCTGGATGGCACAGCATACCTCCGTAACGTCGCCGATCAAGTCCACCTTGTCATTTTGATGGCGTACCCCAATGGAGATGGCTACTTCCAGCAAGAGAATGCGCCATGCCACAAAGCTCGTATTGTGCAGGAGTGGTTCCAGGCACAGGAGGGGGACTTTACCTTACTTCGGTGGCCCCCACAATCCCCAGATCTCACTCCAATTGAGCACTTGTGGGACAAAGTCGAACGAACATCAGACGGCTGGATCCACCACCGTCCAATCTAACACAACTAGAGAGTGCTATCCATCAGGCATGGTGTCAGATTCCTCCCACGACCTTCCAACATCTCGTGGAATCAATGCCACGAAGAATCACCGCAGTATTAAAGGCAAAAGGTGGCCCAACGAGATACTGACAGGATGGTCTTAATAATATGCTCACTCAGTGTGCACCTATGGAATAAATTGTAGCGATGACTACTAGTGCACATTGCCCAACATCTATGAAAGAACAATCAACGCTCTACTGGAAGAATGGTGGAGCAATTTCTGAATCTATCTACCAAAATCTGGTGAAAGCTCTTTCTCAGTGTGTAGATGCCGTAATAAGAGTGAATGGAGACCCAAAACCATATTCATGTTCGTGAAATTAAAAGTAAAGGTGTCCGAATATAATTCATCACTTATTTATTTGGAAAGTAAATGAGGTAAATACAAATGTTTATTTTACAGAAACGTAATATCTAAGAAACTTAAGTAGGATAATAACATTGATTTTAAAAAATCTTCATTTTTCACTATATCCTTTTTAATGTCTGCTTTTGTTTTTGTTTTTTTTTTACATCTTTTCATCGAAAAATTTTCCTATGGTAAAAAACTATTATCGAGCGAAAATGTTTGAGTATAGATCGTTAGTTGTCAAAAAAAGATAAAATAATTTACAAAATGCACAACTAGAAAAAATGGCCTTTTGAGAGGGGTAACTGAGGCTATTAGGGCGTGTGGTCTCCACGAACGGCTAAGAATGCTTAAACAATTATGTGGCATGAAATTGATGAGATCTTGGGAGTATCCTGGCCATTCTTCAATTAACGAAGAACCATTACACTCGATCAACCTGCATTCCATACACTTGGGCTTTATCTTCCATGAATCACCAACAGTTACAGCTTATGGAGTGATAGTAGTTTGCGAATTTCGTCTCTACAATTATAGGACGTTCACTTCAAATGGTCACTTCAAATGGTCACTTCGGATAACTTAAGTTCTGTACGTTCACATATACTTATCACGGTTCAGACCCTTAATCTACTTCTGTCATAATGCTGAAGAGAATCTCAATCTCTCTAAAGAAGAGAACTGGACTACACTCGTCATATCCTCAACCACAATGTTCCTTAAGACCAGTTTCTCTACCTGGGTTTACGCTATCGTTTGGTTAAAGTGAGTGAGGAAAGTTCATTTAACAATCGGCGTTCTCTTGCCTTCAGAAGCTCTCTCTGGAGGTGAATAACACCAGTTGCGAAAAAACGGTTTTCCACGTGGACGGCCTTAACCTTGCTTTTTTGAACGATTTCTGTCTAATGAAAATGAATCCACATTCGGGAAAGGTCTTATACTCCATGTCTAATAGCTTTTCAAGCTGTTAATCTCGGTAGATTATGCTGTTGCAATATCGTTCGAACCGAAGAGTTCAAAAAACAAATTGTCAAAATAAACATGCAAAATACGGGGCTTTTCAACAATTCCGATGCTTTTTCAAAGATTTATACATCCTTTCCTCACAGAAGTTAATTTACATATTGCTGTCACACTCGAATTGCGTTTTACTCGTTTCGATTAGATTATCGCAAGACTGGCATGGATGAATTTTTAACAGGAGAAGTTTTTTAATTCTTGCTTTGTATTCATGTTTTAGGGGATAGCTTCAAAAAGTTCTTGGAATTAGCTGTCTACTGTTTGAATAATAATCGCGACAGGCATAGTTGTGGCAGTCACTTTATATTTTACTTCAGATATTGCCGTCGGAGATATTAACGTTGCAAGTTGATGGATGGCACAAGTGTCGCCGTGGAGATTGTCTCAGTATTGACAAAACAGCTGAAGGTTTCGAAGAATGGGTTCCAGGAATGTTTTCTAAACCATTCCAGGAGAGTGGGGAGATACCTAAGGCAACTATTTCGAAGTGATTGTAGTCTAAATATGTTTACTGTACGTAAGTTATTTTTACAAGTATTTTCAAAAATTTGCATTTCGAAAACCTTTTAAAACTACCCTGTAAAATTAGTTTTTGTATGTCATTTAAATATCTGAAATATTAACTTACAGATTACTTACAAGGGAACCATCCGAACCTGTATCTCAATTTTCAACCTAATTGAAATATTTTATATACCTAATACTACTGACTGTCCATAGCAAATAAGAAATCGCACTATTTTATTTTGTTTAAATAAGCCACAAAATAAAACCGAATTCTTTGTTTCTGCGTAAGCATACACTGGGAGCAGTGGCAGTGCGCCGCTTCGTTCAAATCGGAATGGAAAGGAAAAGAGAACAAGCATGGAGGGAAGGGAGAAATCGTTTACGGCGGTTGCCAATGATTTACAGTTACAGCCGTGATATTAAGGTGTACAAATATTCGTCTCGAAATAATTTATATGATGAGATAAACATCCATGAATATTTTTTTATTTAAAATTATAAAGCACCGCTATACATACGCCATCATCAACGACAGCCCTGCCCTCTATATTTCGTTTCACTCGCGAATACATGAAATCAGCCACGGAAAATTTACAAAATGTTACGCCGCTCCGTTGCAAAAGTCCTTATAAAATTAATAAAATAAAATAATAAATTTAGGAAATGTTAAATAATTACTGTAGCGATTTTTATTTCTGGATGGAAATGAGCTATTTTTAATAATCTATTTTTAAAAATAAAAAGTGGATTCGTGCGTATTGTTGAGTTGTGGAGGAAAGAAATTCCGTCAAGCGCCAGGAAGTGTATTAATGCGCACACAGCTTCATCTATAGGCGTAACAATGAAGTCTTCGTATGGCTACATGCGCGCAAACAAAGAAGTTCTTTCGTTTTCGCGCTCTATTTTGAAAAACACAAAATAGTGCGATTTCTTATTTTGCAAGCATCAAGTGAATAATATATTTCAATTTGGCTTGAAACTGTGCAGGATGATTCCCTTGTTAGTGTAAAATTCTAAACCCTAGAAATTTAGAATTATTATCACGTTATTATCCAGTGATGATAGAACGAAAAACATTGTAAATTTCAACCTACCATCCTTGGTCCCTGGAGAGAGTAAATCCAAACTTCGGCTCGAGGTCGACGCTCACTCGGATCCCGATCAGTCCCCGTCCGTACTTGTCCACCACTCGTCCCCGGATCACGGACACTCGGCTGAAAAGCACAATAACAACCTCATGTGCAGCGCCTTAAGAGAAGAAAAGGCTTTAGGAATGAATAAAAATTTCGTAATCTAAATGGAAAATTACGTTTAAAGGGTGCAAGACATAGAGAGCCAAACTGTGCAAGCTTTGCAGCTACGAACAATCAACTTTAAGAAATTAATTCTTTAAGAACGAGATTTAATGCTAAACTTTTCTTTAAAAAAAATTACAGAATATTTACGTTAAAAATTTAAGTTAATAAAAATTAAGATATCTAAGGTTTCACTACTGTCGTTAAACTGCAAGCAGACATAAGCGTAGGATCACAGTAAGATATTATTGGATTGTAGCATATCATTGGATTAAATTTAAAAGGCTGAGATTGGTACCGAAGGCTAGGAATGATAAATTTAAGCATTACTTTAATAAATGGCAAGCATATTAGAAGATTTTTGAATTTAGTGGTATACTGGGGAGTAAAAAAAAAAAGGATGGTATAACACACGGTAGGGCACGCTGGGATACCAGACACAGGAGCACACAACAGGCGGGGCCACTTTGAGTTCACAACACGCAGGAACAGGAAGAGGAACAGGAAGAGGAGGTTTTATTGGGAAACAGGAAGAGTTTTACGTCGTATCCCTCCACCAACCAATGGGGAACGCTCTCTGGAAATGCCGTGTTTTAATTCGTTATTAAGAGTTCTGACGAAGCTAAAGACTTCGGGGGTTTTCTGATCTGTGAAAACGGATAGCATTAAAGTACCTCGACAATAAATGCAAAATAGAAAAACCAAAAACAATTCTAGTCTACTGCTCTTCAAATAAAATTTTTAAAAAAGCAATGATCATTTCATATAAATAGCATTATTATTATTAGTATTATTATAATACATAAAAATGGCGCATGGAATAGCTATTTTGATAGATATATACGAAAACTTATAAATATATAAGAATAGTACACAACGGTGGCAATATAACGTTTTCGGCACCTCAGATTTCAACAGTAAAATAATAACACCAAATGAGTCTTTCGAATTAAATAAAATAATAAAATAATACGTAATTGATAATAATAATATTAAGGCTTCCATGGATTTTTTTTATATTTACGATTCTATTCTTAAACGAATTTCATTCCAAATTTATTATCAAAATGAAATGAAAAACAAATCTCTTAACAACACTGATTGGACCAAGCACTTAAGCCATTTGTTAACAAATGAACAATACATAAAAAAGGACAGGGCAAGGGTGTTGTTTGGATGATCTTACTCTTGCCCTTGCTTTTAAGATAGACCGCCGATCTGGTATGGACCATAACATCATTCTGGTCAAGTAACGTCTCCGTCGACCGTCTTAAGTCTCGGTGTCTTCAACACATCTCGAAGCAAAGAGAGAGACGATCGCTTCTAAAGTGAAGTTAGGGAGACATGGAATCTTTGGGGTCATTTGAGTGTAACGATTTGGACGAGGTCAGTGGTGAGCAACCTTGATTGGTATGTTTGAGTGGGATGACGAGAAAGAGACATTACGGGGTCAAAATGGAAAAGAACAGGGAGGGAGGAAGAGGAGGAGTGAATGCTACAGGACGTGGAGGTTGGAAAGGGAGGTTAGAGACTGGGAAGGGAATTTCGTTCACAGGACAATCGAAAGTGGCAAAGCGAACGACAAGTACAAAAGCAAGCGAACAGAGGAAGTTGTGGACAAGTACTCACCTCCGGATGAAGGCACTCCAAAATTTGCTACGCAGCGAGAACAAAGCAAGAGCAGGGTAGAGTACCGTCACACAAGCAGTACACAGAAAAGAATATGGACGGAAGACGCACATGGTGGCAACGTACCACATAAAAGCTAGAATACACGAGGCTTTAAAGGTTAATCTTACAATTAAATGACAAACGGACTTTTACACGTAATATCAGACGTACGATTGGACAGTGGAGATAACACAGGTGAACTTCACTCTTCCTATTAGTGAGGCTTCAATTCAATTTGAATCATGGTCAAATTAGATGATATTATTATATAACAGATAATAATGCGGGAAACATTACCAAAAATTACGAAAAAATGACAACAGTTAATATGATTTTCTCGAAGTTGTTTTTCTTTTTAGGTATTTCAAAGCAAATTAAAACACATAGATTTCTCTAAATTTTCTTAAGATCAGATAAAAAGGTAAAAGTGAAATAATTTGGCCAAAAACATTAAAGGAAAGTTCTTGCAAATAAATCAAACAGTTAACTGTTATTGGCACTGGTTAATTAAACACAGATACATTGCCGAAAAAATTTAAAGGACAAAATTGATAAATACGCAAAGAAAACTGCGTATATGCCACTTTTAATTCAATAGAAAAATTGAATTTTTAATTCGGATAAAAATCCAGTGGCCTAAGGCGAGATAGCAAACAATAAATGAATGAATACATAAATAAAATAAAACTATAAATGAATATAAGGAAATAAACTGTACGTTACGTAAGCCTTGAACAAAAACAAATATTTAAAAAGGAAAAGAGCTGTCCTAATATTTTAAATAATAGAAAGGCAAACGAAAAAACTCCAACTAAAACAACCTTGAGAGAAATGTAAACCAAGAATGTTACCTCTCGCTGTATTCGTCTTTGTGGACGTAACTCTGAACGCTCTCTTCCTCGATCAGAAATTTCATGCGCTGATAGAAGGAGGCGGTGACGGCCGGCGGTTGCTTCCTGAGCAGGACGTCGACGGGGTCGGCAGTCATGACACACATGAGACTGTCCTGGCAGACCACGCTCAAACAACATTCGCTGTCGGCACAGTCCTTGAGACCATCTGCAATAGTCAGGGCCACAAGGGCGATTCACAACAGTTTCACAAGACAAGAAAAGACTCGGATTTATGTGCATAAAGATATTAAAAGAACACCTTTCTCGTTTCGAAGTCGCCGTGCTAAAACGTATTGAGGAACCCAAAACGAACCTGTTAAGGAGACTTACACTCATGGACAAAATTATAGAATCACATACATTTTGCGTAAAACGTTTAATGAAAAAGAAAAAAATTACTATATATACTTGATAGGCTATCAAATAACCACTAAAACTGGTATCATGTGTTTGCATTTATAAGCTTTTCAAAACTAGAGAAACAAAAAAAGTACGTTCAGCTTGACCAAAATTATAAACGCAGTCTTAAAACAATTGTTTCTACGCATTTAGTACTTCGTGGGCCTTCATTATTTCTGATATCTTTAACTTTCGGTTTGGCATTGAATCAAGAAGGATATGAAATATTCAACTGTAATATTAGGTTGGTGCAAAATTAATGGCTTTAAAATGTAATAACTCGTTTCAAACAACACTTTATTAATCGATGTAATCCAGAAGAGTCAACACACTTTTTCCAACAAGATAAAAGCATATTTTATTCCGGTAGCCTAGAATTCTGGACCTCTGGAGGCGACGAACTCGTTGAAGGCAGTTTTCGCATCGTCGTGGTTTTTGAAGCATCTCCCATGCAGGAAATTGTTGAGGTGCTTGAAAAAGTGGTATTCAGTTGGCGAAATATCAGGTGAGTATTTGGAAAATCAAGAGTTTCGTATCAAAATCATTTAACTTCTTTCGGGTGATTATTGCGAGGTGCGTCCGAGCGTTGTCGCAAAGTAATATAGGACCTGTCCGATTGACTAATGCTGGTCATTGTTGTTGAAATTTCCAGTGCATGTCGTCGATCTGTTGAACATATGACCGGGCAGTAGTGGTTTCACACTGATTCAGGAAGCTTTGATGAACGAGTCCGGTTGCAGACTACCAAACTTGGGCACCCACTTATCAAGCTTTTTCCCTTTCCAATTTGCTTCAATTGGCGAACAATTGCAGAATGGTCTACCATGAGCTCTTCGGCAGCTTTTCGTGTGGATGTACGCGGGTGGCTTCGATTAATGTTTTCAATTGGTTGTCGTCAACTTTCGATGTATGTTTAGAAGTTGTCCCGTCATCCCAGGCTTTGATGACATTTCGAATAGCTTCAGCAGTATCATGGCCAAGTTTGAACTCATACAATAAAATGATGCGTATCTCTTGTACAGACAGCGTTAGTAAAATTGCTCTAATCTTTCTCAATGTAAGGCAAGTTTTTAGCATCAGCTTTAAAATAATGTCACATGGCTGTATCAGTCGAGAAATAATTTGCATACGGACTCCCCTACATGTACAAAATGCAATCGGTCATTAATTTTGCAACAATCTAATACTTTCCCATCCATCCTTAATTGGACTTTTCCGTTCTTGAACCGTTTTGCATCTGTCTGCGATCTTTGTAAATCTGACGTGTAAACTGTATCCAGATATTTTCAATTAGACTGCAGTCTGAGGAATTTGTTGGCCAGGCTAAAAGGTTAAAATGATTTTCATGAAACCATGTTTTTATCATGTTTGAGGTGTGGCAGGAGCAGGAAACTCCAATTATTTCCACCAAGAATTTTAGCATAAGCTTCAAGTTGGTGTTCTAGAAGTCCGTTATATCACGTAAAATTCATCCGACCATCAACCACTACCAGATCACTTTTATCCATAGAGGAAAATAAGGCCTAAACGATAACTGAACCACCATTCATTTGATGACTCATTTGCACCTTCTTTTCGTTTCGTAGATCATGCCATCCATCAGCCGTCGTCTAGGTTAAAGAGAAATCATTCCCATCCGAAAAAAAAAAATCATTCAATAACATTTGTGGGCCTAGGACATATTTTATTTAGCAAAGTTCAAGCTTGCTAATTCGCGAAAACTGCTTTAAGTGGAGTTTCCTTTTCTTAAAATGAGAGATAAGTGAACATCTCCTTAGTATGAGAAACAGTTCGCCGAGAACGACCCAATATCTGCGGCAGAAAGATTTCTTTCAGTCGCGACGAAACTGAGATTCATCTCTGGAGCTTAAAATTTCTTCCAAATCGCTTTTTAACTTTGCCACCAAGTCCTTTTCCTAGCACACTTCTGACAAAATACTGAGATCTATTTATGTCAGCTGCGATTTGTCTTTGGAACATCCCAGAATCATACAGCATCCAAATTTTACGAATTTCTTTTTCCTTTTGTTCAGTACTTCGTGGCACTATGAAAACACACCACAAGCAGCTACCACAGTGAAAAACAAACTGTTATTCCTAATACATTTTAAAATGTTAGAATTCATATACATTAAGTGGACGGACTTATTTTATTCAGGGCGAGTTTATAATTTTGGCCAAGCTGAAAAATTTGTTTATCTCCAATTTTTGAAAAGTTTATGAATATTTTAGTGGATATTTGGTAGTTAAATTTATTTGCATCTCAAGCTTGAAAAGTATTTTTTGGTTTTTCATAAAATGTTGTGCAAACTACAAGGTGTTTCAAAACGGAAAGACAACAATTGCATAGTGTGATTTCATACTTTACATAGTGTGATCTAAGCAAAAAGTTCCTTATCGAAAATGTCTAAAACTCAAAATTTAGGTCTAAAAAATCGCATCGATATGTTATTTATGAATTTTCTGCACCAGCCGTTCATTAAATTTAAAACGTCTATGCCACTAGAAAACGACGACAATTGTTGAAATTAAATGATGTGTTCCGCCAGCTTTTCAGCAAACTTTGCGTAACGTTTAGACCCTTAAAATTCGAGTTTTGAACATTTTGCTTAAAGGGACTTTAAGTCTGTCATCATGCAAAGGATCACGCTAGATATTTACTGTCCTTCCATTTAGAGATACCCTGTATATGTGAGTTTATAATTTTGCCCATGAGTATATAATCAAGACCCTCTTTAATTATATCCAGAGGCTTGCTTAACAATGAGTTTTATTGCAAGGAATCAGAATCATATCAAAAACGGTTTCCTCAAATGAGTCTTCCATTAGCAAAATACGTTGGAATTGTTTCTTATCTCAAAAACGTAAATCCATTATTGCTAAGTAAAGACTCAATTGAGAAAAGCAATCGTGATAAATTTATTAATTAATGCCGCCTAATATTGGAAGGTATTTCATTAGCGGAGAAAATGCCAACTTAATCTGCTGCTAGTCGTGTTAAATGGTAAGTGTCATCACCTTAACTCTCAGGCTTGTTTACGAACATAGCCAATATACGTATTGTTGGTGAGACTCCGATTATAAGACCAAATTTATTATAAATGATTAGGAGGACCGCGTAGCTGTACGGTAGTTACATAAGCAATTTTTAAACACTGCCGTATTCACTCTAAAATTAGTGATCACATCAAGTACTTCCCGGGCATATGGGTAGTGCAGCGGGTGCAAAACACCCAGGCCCACTATTGAAGAGGCCTCGAAACGATCATGAACCGGGCCCCTTTAAAGAGAAGGCTGGCCCTAAATTTAATATACGAGGCCTGTCCGAAAAGTATCCGGATTGAGGCTACAAAAAAAGTAGAACTAGCTGCACCTTTTTCCTATCCGGATCGTGTGACGACATTTCTGTTGATGACGTAATGAAATTTGCAGCTGTTAAGAGTGCCGCGTGCAATTGTTGTAACACGCTAAAGCTGAACGTTTTTCTTTTCTCGTCGCGTGGTGAAAATGACAGAAAACATTGAGCAACGACACTGCATCAAATTTTGTTTTAAAATCGAAAAACCGCAACGGAGTCTTATGAATTGCTAAAACAAGCGTTCGGCAATGATGTTATGAGCCGCACATTAAGAAAGCACTCAAAGGACGGGGATTTGAGGTTGTGGACGTGACAAGACAAAACGCGACGGCGGAGCTCTTGGCCATCCCAAAGAAGGCATTCCGTACTAGTTTCGACCAATGGCAGCAACGCTGGGCTAAATGAGTTGCTGCAGACGGTGCTTATTTTGAAGGTGAGTAAACGTTTGTGCGAGTTCGAACCGTATTCTTTTTGTAGCCTCAATCCGGATACTTTCCGGACAGGCCTCGTATATAGTCGAACCCATATATAACGATCTCGATTATAACAAAAAATCAGTTATAACGAAGATAATTTAAATCCCCAACAACAGGTTCACTAAAACTGTACAATTTTTCTCCGGTTATAATGAAATCTGATATAACGAAAAATATAAAGAATCATTTATGGACCATTACACAACATTTGCTTGGATATAAGAAATTTAGGAGCATATAGGACGATTGAAATGCTGCTGTTTCAAAAAATATGTTTCACTCTGTATAAGAAATAGAAAATGTGTTAATGTCAAATTTTATTGATAAAAACAAGCAAACAATGCTTTCAGAATTAAGCCCCAATGCCAATTCTGTGCTGTTTTTTGGTTATTAAAAAAGCATCCAATTTTTAAGCATTTTCATTTTGAGATTTATTTTTTCCTTTGTCGGGTATAAATATAAAAAATAAATTCATTTTATCCTCTATACGCTTATAAAGAAATGCTGTTATAAGAACAAAATTGCGGACATTAAAAAATTCGTTAAAAGTAAGTTTGACTGTATTGTCAACGGGAATCAATTTGCGAAATGTATTATTTTGTGTAATTTGTTTAAACACCTTTAATGGTGCATCATATTAAGCCAATTGTCAGCAGTTAAAGCGGCGCCAAATTTATTCAAATATCGGAAGATTCAAAAGTCCGCGAAACACTTTTGTCATTTATTTTTTTGAATCTAGTGTGACTATTATTTGCAATAATTAATCCAAGGATGCGGAAACTCTCCACCAGTCTGATGAAGAAACAAGGCCACCCGGCGACACTTGTTGGCTAGAATATCCACGATAGTTATTTTGTTCTTCAGGTTCTCAAACATTCTAGAATTTTTAATTCTTTTGAGTATCAGGAAACCTCTACTGAAATAACTGAATGCATTTTGTCTCCAATTATACGCTGTAGCCCAGCTGACAGAGCGATGAGCTAGATACTCGCGGTCCTTGATTTGAATCCAGGTCGCGGAATGTTTCATTTCGTTTTTTCCTATTAATTTAATTTTCCCATGTTGAAGCATAGCTTAAATTTTCAACCACTAACTGCATATAATAAGTTTGCTAACCTGCGATCTTGCGTAAGAATCATGGTAGAGTAACCTAATGAATCGACTCCCGTGTACGTGAGCTGAGATGACGCTAATGAGCACCTTCACGAAGATCACCCATATATGCCACAGGCGATAACACTAATTGGCCCTCATTTGATGCAGAGCAAACAAGTTAAAAATAGTTCACAGATTAAGGGATCATCCTGTACTATTTGAAGAAGTGAAGAAATGAATTAAAGTGTTGGGAATTAATAACACTATAATAATCATTATCATTTTGAAAAAACATTAATGAAACAGTTACAGAAGATAGAAAGATACAATATTGGTTTATTGGCTTGTTATATTTTTGGGCAGATAGATTTCTAGGTAATTTGCGCACTTCCCCTTTGCGCGATCAATCGAATTCAAGAACTTGAAAGCCTTTGCTTCAACCTTTAGCCACCAGGGCGTTATAGGATAGTTGGTAGGTGACTGCTCGTGGTAAGGTGAAACTCAATATTTTTAATAAATAAGGTGAAACTCAATATTTTTAATAAATAAATTTTGAAGAAATATAGAGTTACGGTTAATTTAAATATCGTCTAAAAATCGTCTACATTTTTCACTATATGCTCCACTATACTCTTTTCTTGGTTTTCATTCAATGTAGGTTACTGGAGAAAGGAACTACATGAAATACGCGAAGTGTTCAAGTCAACCATTACTTAGTAACAAACAGGTAATGAGTAAAAATCAATCAGTTATACTATATGAAACAGAGAAATGGAACAGAGAAGAGCTCTGTTAAAGCAAAATCCCTAACATATCTCTAACATATTTATACTGAATGCAATAACTTACGCTTAAGGGGATAGGAACAAAGCGAATGTATATACAGTACATGAAAAACTTTTCTCCTTACCGTTGTCGTTGTCTACACCATCGTCGCAAACATTTTCCAACCGGATACTGCAATCAGGTCCGTCCCACCCGGCGTGACAGGTACAATGGTATTCGCCTTCATCCATCAGACACTCTCCGTGGTGATTGCAATCGTAGGGACAACCCTCTGCAAATTTCATGAGAAAAAGATTTTATTAGAAATATCTTCCACTATACTGTATACTATGCGCAAATTAACCGAATATTTGCCAAGGAATGATTGCCCTCTTTCTTCCCGTCGGAATCTTTTAATATGTTACATTAAATCTTAGTGAAAAACGTTGCAAAATATGTCAACAGAAGTCGGAAAGACCAGTGAAGCAGTATATAATGACCATGTCGTATGACAAATGATGTTATACAATGTGATCTATAAACCAGTTCAGAATGCTTGGTACTGCATAATCGTAACGATATTAATTAAAAGCATTGTTAATGTCATAGCGAACTCGGTCGTTCCGAAGCCACTTTTTTCTAATTTTTTGATTTTTAACTTCAAAATCGAATAAAGCATTAAAAAAACAATAAGAGTTATAATACGCTCACATGTCCTATCTATTCAGGAACATGGCCATAATTAATCATTTTGAGTTTTCAACATCGTTGAAAATACTCCATGTGCGAGATAACCAATGGGCAGAAACATTTCTATGTTCAGTATATAGGGTGAGACATTTTTATCTTAAGACAACTGAATATACTTCGAAAACTAAGCATTGTACGAAAAAATGTCCAAAATCAAAAGTGAATTATTTCTCGGGGGAAATTCATTAGTTAAAAAATTACCCCCCTCCCCTTTGTATACACAATATTCGAAAAATGTTTTATTCTTGGTGTTTTTTCAATTGATTCAAAATTTTTTATACGTTCCAAAAGAAGAAGTCGAAGAATATAAGCAATATCAAGAGAAGAGATGGGAAGAAAGCAGTACGATTCCAGGAACAAGAGACCATCATCAATTCGTAGCGGTTGATTCTTCTGCCATTCGCGCCAAGCGAGTCTCCAACGATACGATTTTCTTTGTTGAAAAGTGTACAAGTAAACTTTTGGGGCAGCAGTCTATGTGTGTGTATTGAAAAATATTGGATTTTTGAAATTCTGACTTCGGATTCTTAAAGACCATTAAAAAGTAGAATAGAAATGTCTGTAAGACCCACTCTCTATCCCTTTGTCTTCATCGGTAAAATTGGGTTCAAAATTTTAAAAGTTTCACAATTTCAGGGCCTCTATCTCCTAAATGGTTGGATAAATTGAAAAAACACCAAGAATAAAACATTTCTCGAATATTCTGAACAATCTGAATATACCATTAAAAATAGGGGTTCCTATTTAAGATTTCAAAGTTATCCCCTCCCCCCAGCCCCCCTCACAAAGAAGGGGGTAATTTTTTAACTAATGAATTTCCTCCGCGAAATAATTCACTTTTGATTTTGGACATTTTTTCGTACAATGCTTAGTTTCCGAGATACTCAGTTGTCTCAAGATAAATGCCTCACCCTGTATACAGGGTGTTTCAAATATAATGTAACAGTGGAATATCTGGAGAAATACACATAGGATATAAAAAAAACACGTGTTTAATATATTTCAAAAAGATTTCCTGAGGTTCGGGGAGGGGGAAACTATGAAATCTTAAATAGGAACCCCTATTTTGAATGGTATTTTCAGATTGTACACACCTTTTGAGAAATGTTTTATTCTTGGTGTTTTTTCAAATGATCCAACCGTTTAGGAGATAGAGGCACTGAAAGTGTGTAACTTTTAAAGTTTTGAAGCCAATTTTAGTGATGAAAAATAAAAGGATAGAGGATGGGTCTTAGAGACATTCCTATTCTACTTTTTGATGGTCTTTAAGAATCCAAAGTCAAAAATTCATCTGCTTATGTACTAAAAATTCTTGGATTTTATAAATTCTGACTTCAGATTCTTAAAGACCTTCAAAAAGTAGACTAGGAATGTCTTTAAGACCGAATCCCTATCTCTTTATCTTCAATGATTCAATGGATTCAAAACTTTAAAATTTCACACTTCTTATATCTTGAATCAATTGAAAAAACATCAAGAATAAAACATTTGTTGTGTACAATCTGTAAATACCACTAAAAATTGGGGTTCCTATTTACGATTTCAAATTTACCCCTCCCCCACCCTCACGGAGTGGGGTGGAGGGTCGAGTTTGGTATCATTGGATAGCTTTTTGAAAACTATTAAACACGTGTTTTTTGTTTTTCGATCCGATGTGTAATTAACCAGATATTCCACTGTTACATTTTATTTAAAACACCCTGTATACGTGTCAGATTAATGGGAAGAGATTTCTGAAGTTAAACTACAGGTGCAGCACCGATTTTTCCAGCAACTGGTGGTCCGGCACCTCTTTTAATCCGGACAAAATCACGAGAGGGAACTTGATAATCCCGTTGCCGCCAGACAAGTTTACTGGACGGCCAACAGATGACTTTGTGTGTAACGCGCCATCAATTTGTCTGTTAACACTGTACGTGCTGGTGGTATTCTCCCTTTGAGATTATATCTTATTTTGCTTAAATTTAACCCTAGTTATGGCTTCACAGGCAAATTCAAGTGAACATCGGTCTAGATACATGGTAGGAGTATAATTAGTGGGTTAGGGGTGTGCTGATGAATTATTAAGGTGAAATCGGATGGTCCGGCAAAACGGTTAATCCGGCAGGGCTCTGGAACCAAAGGGTACCGGAAAATCGGTGTTGAACCTGTATTAGTTTCAAAAGTTGCCCCAGGGGAGAGAATTGGCTTTCGAGCAAGAGAATTTGCACAAAGCGACCGTCATACGATGTAGCACACCTCACTAAGGGCTGATTTTCAAAACCTGTTTCCTCGACTTAAACTAATTCTTCAAGAAACTAAGAAAAGTGTAAAGTTAAGAAATGCTTCTGAAATTAAGTTCGTTTGTCATTATTTGGGTACCTTAGAATATATATTGTTTTGCAATTTATAGGATGAGCATGAAAACACTCTACTTAAAATATGAAAAACTATTGGAATATTCTCTTATTCAAGTGGCTACAGTTGCTTCGTTTCAATATTTGATGTAGTATCGGCTGGCATCACGACTCGCATGTGCATCTCTCTTGATAATGACCAACAACCTATGCTATAATCTAGCCCAGACAAGACCATCAGCATTTTATCCGACGTGATCGAGTTTACAGCTTCGGTTTACAAATATCTATATTATCCGCATTCCTTGGTGATCTGTAGGAACTCATCCTTATAAAAGTATCACTAGATTTTATACCTAATCATTAAATCCCCATTTTTTTTATCCCTACCTTTATCCCAGTTTTTACTCCACTTTTAGAAGGACCACTTTCCTTGGAAGTATTGATTTTTGTTATTTTTTATTTCTTTAATGTTTTTTTAAATATTTTTAACATGAAGGACATTGGAGATATCTGACTCAAGCAAACTTTTGGAGCTATATTGCAGATTAAAAGGGAAAGATAGCAGCAAATGAGCTAAGCACATTAATGGACATATACAACTTTATTTAAATCGAAAGCCTAACTTATCAATAACATCGTGGCATATTTAAAAAAATTTAATTCGAACTCTAAATGTGTGAAAAAATAAAAATAATGAGCGGGATTTGAAATCGGGAGGCATCCATCTTGGGTGAGGCCGTGACGTAGTTGGAGTCAAACAGAGGCTAAGAGAAAGACAAACGTAGAAAAACAATGTAATCCGAATAACAATGTAGACCGAAAAACAATGTTAAAATCCAAGATGGAAACAAAGAAAATTGCAATCAGTATTTTTTCATTTGTTGAAAACAATGAAGGCTGCATTGCTGGTCAGGTAACATTTTCGCGTCAGGGCCTTTCTTACTACGGACCATAGTCTTTAGATAGTAGATGGTCATCCAACTCCCCCACTGAAAAATGAAGCTAAAGTTTCTAGCTCCCGATAGGGGTTAACTCAATTGAAAAACGGCGCTGCATGTACAATCGGACTAAAAACGCATGCAGCGCCGCCCTATCGTGAGCTAGAAATTTTAGTTTCATTTTCAGTTTCAATGCAGCCGGAATTATTGGCATAATACTGCCGAAATTAATGTATTCTACATAATCTTAAAGAAATAATTAACAATCCAACAATTGAATGCATTACAAAGCTCACTATTAATTTTGGGCATCAACTAAATAAATAAAATAACTTTACAAGTTAGGAAATTCAGATCACGCTAGGTGCCGCATAGAGCGCAGAAAGTCCATTGCGACTATGCGGCTCCTAGCGTGATCTACAGGTAGCGCTGGTATTCTTTACGCATTCCGTCCCGTCAAATCGGCATTCTATATCTCGCTCAGCATTCCAACTGAAATGTTTGCACGGGCGTCTGCGAATTTTATCCTCAGACTGCGCCACGTTGTTTCTGCAAATGGTGGTTATTTTCAAAACATTGTTTTATAGTTTTCCCCATTAGCAGCGCCATCTGTTGACGAACTATGTAACTAAGTTTGAAACTTGGTGCGAATAAATTCCCTGATTTCCTAAATAGAGCGCAGCAAACCGTGCATTTTTATCGCCTTCGTTTTTCGTTAATTGATTTTTCAAATCGTCACTCATTTTTGGGAGGCCAGGTTGACATAATAAGGGGACAGAGAAAGTATTGGCTAGGAAGAACAGAATGGGAAGGCCTGAAAATGCTGGGATAGGACAATAACTAGGACCAATGGGAGATTATCAGTGAATTGAAAAAAAAGTACATTTAGTGATGACATAACGAATGACAAGAAAAACTCATAAAATAAAAATGAAAAAAGCGGCTTTCTAATTGATATCTAATTTATTGCTGAACAATAACTAATTTGCGTAATTAAATTTGCGAGCGAGATGTCCACTAATATAACAACAAGACTTTTGTTCTGTTTTCTGTTTTATGATCACTGTTGTTTGAAAATTTGACTTACAGATTTTAATTTTGATTTTTTATCCATTGGATATCAACTGTGCGTTACCACTCAGTTTTCAGTTCTTGATTTTTTCATACACCTAAACCGTGGTGTCCACTAAATTATTAAACAGACTGTACAATGAAGATAACGGTGCAAAAAAAAACAACCAAAGAATACTTAAAGCATACTTCAAAAATAGAAAAAATTAAATATTTCATTATAATAAAAACTCTTCTCCACTATTTCATCCGATATAATACATTCAGTGTAGCGGAAGAATCCGCTACTTCCAAACAGACTCCAGATTCTTAATGTCGAGTTTTGCATATTCATGACCGGAACCGATAGATTACCGCTCATTTTCTTGCAGTCTTAAAAACCTTTCCTTGCCACTGTAAAATTCTTCGAGCTGTTTCAGGAAACGTCGGTTGATGGAAGACAGAAGGAGGGTGGTGGTTTCGTTGAGAGGAGGAGAAGGAGGAGGAAGAGGAGAAATGGGGATTTCTGTTGAACAAAGGTGGTTGGGTTTCCATTCATTTTCCTTCTTTTTTTGTTTAATTTTATAATCCACACGAGGCGAAAGGGAGGCACTCTCACCACCGTGAAAGCGAAAACTTTTAGCATCGACTCCTCATCCGAAAACGCCATCTGTCTTAACAGAAAATGGAAAATAATTTTCTAATGTATCGTCAAGTCGTCATAAATTTTTCTTAAAAATACGTAAAGCTGTCGCTGGACGGCGCTTTACAACCGTCTCGCGAGAGTTGATGCGAGATCGCGTGTGCTTTCAGTGACGGAATGCGTTGAGGAAGTTATGCGATGGAAGCCATTACTCGGGATTAGGGCCCTCGTCTAGAGCGCCAAGAGAAAAATCAGCGCCGTCGTCTACGGACACTCGAGGGCGACCGATAGGTTGCGCCGTCGTCGTCGCTAATGTCGCAACCGTCGACTCGAGTTTCGGCGGCGGAGAAATCGTCTCCATTACGATGCAATCAGAGGAAGTTTACTTAAGAGAAGGGAGCTACAACATCCAACATTTTGCCCTCCTCCGCCTCTTACTCTCCTCTTTCTATCTCACTCTCTTTTAAATTAGTTCATTCCTCTAGGCTCTTGTAGCAAATACCCTGTCAAGGATAACCACTCGTTAAAAGTCTTGCGTGTTTCTTCGTTATTTTCTTTTTTTTTTTCGTAATTGTTTAAAGAGTCCGGGTTTTAGAAATTGCGTTAAACAAAGTTTGAATATCACTAATTAGCATGCGCAAGTAATATTTCTTGAAGGCTGTGAATACTCGCCCAGAAAATTTAATATTACAAAAGAACGACATTAAAGCGCAAGATTTTATATCAAAAATTAAGTGTCTTGCGTATAAAAGACGTTTAAAAGTTTAAAACATCTAAAAATCACATTCCACTATATCACTGCATAAGAGAATTACTTGCACCGAAATACTTAAATACGAAGTGGATCTATCTATCAGTAGGTAGACGAGGCTAAAAGAAAAATGCTGAACTGCACTTGTGAAACGATGAACATGCCCTGCAGATATTTCATATTCCTACAGATAAACTCCCATAGACATTTCAGATTTTGGACTAGTTTCTTATATTAAGACTAGCAAAATTTATTTAGTATTACTTTCGAGTTCCTTCACTTTTCGAAGAATACCTAAGGAACACCTAAAGGGAAAACTAGTCTAGAGGGTTGCTAGAGAATAGACTCAGCAATGAGATCAATGAAGAACTTTTACGAGAAGATCTACAGTTTTTAAAAACTTTTCATAAAGTTTGGTGAATTCTTGTGGTGAATTGGAGTGACACAATGAACCGGTAAATCTAACGCATGCGCATTTCGATTTTATTTCATGCATACGAGGACCAGGGCATAGTCTACAACAAGTAGAAGAAAGCCTGCCCAAGCTGTATCTTGTCTATTGTATTTGTGTCGCGAATTTTCCTGGAGATATTATGTCTTCTTAACGCAAGGAGCGCTAATAGTTACCTGTTTCATGTGTAGAACTTTCACGGAGCATTCAATGGGCGCCGCCATAATAACAGAGCAGGCAGAAAAGCGCTTACTCTCAGATCAGAAAACTGACCAGAGACTCCAGAGAGACGCTTAAACCCCAGATCTGCACGATTCTTGTGGTTTTATCAAGTGAAAAGTTTCAATTGCAGCAATATTCGATGAAACTGCGATGGCGCCGATTCACCAAAATTCAGTCGAACCTCCATATCTCGAATTTCACGGGAACAGAAAAAAAAATTCGAGATAAAAGAGTTTTGAGATATGTAAGGTTACTTTTAAATAAAGACTTTTAGATTATTATAGGTACTGTGAGAATAAGGAGATAAAATAACACATGTATAAAGAATTATTTCACGTACAAGTGGAGCCACTAGCGTCAGAAATGCACAAACTGCATATTCAATCATCTCGTATACAATCGAGGCTTTTCGTAACATACGAGAATTGCCTAACTTTAACGGAAGTGACATCAATTTTTCCGTTTTCGTACGAAAAATTTCTTTTTATGAAAAAAAAAACAAACTGCAATGTTTTTAAATACTTTGCACTTCGCTGGCACACGAAGTCAAAATTCAACATAACAAGATTTTCCGAGAAAATGTTTCGAATAACGAGAGAGAATTACATTAAATTAATAGTGATAATGTAGAGAAATAAAAATTTTTCGAAATAGCGAGGTTCGACTGTACTACGTGGTGACGTGTTTATTAATCTCAGCGCGAAAGGGTCTATACATAAAACGTGCTAAAATCTGAGATTCTCCCCAAAAAAATCTTCCAATTTTAATGAAATTTTTTTTTAAATTTTTATTTCAAAATTACGTTAGTAAATAAAAGTTATTAAGAAAAATGGGAGGAATTGAGCAATATAACTAAAAGAGAGTAAATTTTAAAAAATAAATTGCAAAATATTGAAGTTTTTATATCCTTGGGGTGAAATACCAAAAAAAAAAAAAAAAAAAGAAAGAAAATTATAGAGTTTTCAAATTTGGTCCATTAAATTTATACAGTTGGTATAAGCGGTAAACAAATTAAATTGAATTAAATATTTATATTAATGACTATATTGACTTTAATGTTTTTTTAAGTTAAAATATTACAGGAAATTAATGACATTAACTTTTTTAATATCAAGGAAACAAGTAATAATATGGGAACCAGCTTTTTATTTTTGTTCAGTACAACAGGTTTTTTTTTTTATTATTATTCATATGCAGTTTTTTACTGTTTTACAGTTTTAACATTTTTCGAGATATTGGCTTTTTCTGAATGAATTTTCTTTTGTATTCTATAATTTTGATCCACATAATAGTGGCTTAATTTGATAAGTATGATTTTATAAGTAAGTAAGGGGCAGCCGAGGCGATGAGCGTGTTTGTGTGGGCGACTGCCTGGTGGAGAGGTTGCTCTTTCCTGACGACCTTGTCCTGCTTGGGTCTTCTCGCACGAACCTTCAGCATGCACTAGACCGGTTTGCAGCCAAATGTGAAGAAGCTGGGATGAAGATCAGTGTGGCTAAAACCGAGGTTCTGGTCCTTTCAAGACAGCCTGCTCAGTGCGCTCTCCATGTTAGGGGAGCCTCATTGAGACAGGTGGAGAAATTCAAGTATCTCGGGATTGCATTCACGAGTGATGGACGGCAGGAGAAGGAATTGGATGCTCGGATCGGTACAGCAAGCTGTGTCAGACGTGAACTGTGGCGATCCGTGGTAACGAAACGCGAGCTGGGTAACAAAGCCAAGCTCTCCGTCTTCAAATCTATCTTTGTCCACATTCTATGGTCATGAGGCTTGGGTAATGACCGAAAGAGTGCGATCGCGGGTACAAGCGGCCGAAATGAGATTTCTCTGAGAGGTGTGGCAGGTGTTACCCTACTAGATAGAGTATACAGCAGCCCAATAAGGGAATCTTTAGGTGTTGAGCCGCTACTTCTCCGCATTCAGAGATCTCAGTTGCGCTGATATGGCCACGTGATACGGATGCCGCAAATTAGTCTTCCTAGGCAGTTGTTATTTTTCAAGCCGGTGGGTAAGAGACCAAGGGGTCGGCCTAGAACCAGGTGGCTGGACTTCATGGAGAATCTGGGTTCGAGTCGCTTGGATATTACCAGGGAGGACATGCGCCTGATGGCGGAAGATCGCGATCGCTGGAGATCCTCCATAGGGCTGCTGCCCCCGCGACCCTAACGGATAAGCGGGTTTGAAAAGTAAGTAAGTAAGTATGATTTTATAAATTTTTCTCAAAATTCCTCACATGTCCTTTGCTTTTACATGAAAATAATGAATTTTTCTCTCTCGGCTCCGTGGCAGATTATATTGCTCTCCAACTTTTTTTTTTTTTTTGTTATCCAAGATTTTCCTTATAACGTACTAAATTTTTGGTCTTTAGCTGTTCATTACAACGGGGCCCACTTAATCTTCAAGCCTAAGAAGCATTTTGATTAAATTTTTTTTATATATTCTTTAAAATACAGTATAATCGTAATTTGAACTAGAGGTTTTGTTATAAGTGAAATAGAATTTTTGTTATAAATTTTTGTGGTTAAGGATTATGTGCTTTACTGCAGACTTAACTTTAAAAAATCATATCTCCGCAGCAAAACTATATATTAAAAATTATCTCTTAGTTCAGGCATTTTTGAATTCATTCTTTTCCAGAAAAAAATTAAGGGGCATATTCTGTGGATGCAAAATTTTGTAGCGTTTCCAAGAACAAGTACTCTTTTTTCACTAATAACTGTAATTCAAAGAAAAACTATTAAGTATATCTTAATTAAACTTGATAGTTATGTTTCTTAATATATCTGAAATATATATGGAAAATTTCATGACGTTCTGAATAGTAGTTTGGAACGCAATAATAGGGCGCTAGTAGTCTCACACTGCCAGAAAACAAAGCAACTCCCCTTATAAATTTGTCGACACGGTTTCAGTCCCAATGGACAGGTTTTCTCATTGTTGTAAGCTATGACCAGGGTATAGGTATTCTGACGATGATGAAATATGATGACAAAGGTTGTAAAGTTGTACGAAAATGAAGAAGAGGCACATCTGAAAGACAGAAACTTAACGAAGCAGTTCAGCAAAATGAAATTACCATTTTCGAACATAAATACATTTAAACACTTAATATTAACATCACGGATAGATTAATTCACACAAGCAACTGGAGTCAATTAGAGATTATCGACCTCTAACGAGGGTTTTGAATCGTGTTGGAAACAAACAGAGGGAAAGACAACACGAGGTCGGCTTGGTAGCCGAGAGCTCTAAAGGCGCATTTCCATTGAGGCAACGCTGAACGGCATGAGGCATGCTACATGTTTTATAGTGTTGCCTGTTTCTAGGTGTGTGACTATGTGCCACAAATTTTGCTACTGGTTGCTTCGTGTTCCTTCAGTTGAAAGACTGTGTAGCATTCGGCATTGACGCAATGCTACATGTTGCCTAAATGGAAATGCGCCTTAAGGTACAGGAAAAGACAAATCAGTGAGCCGTGGGTTCGAATCAGCAAGTCGTGGTAGAGGCGTCGGCCATGACAGCCGAGGTTCCTGGTTCGAACCATGGTCGCAGAATTTTTCCTTCCATTTTTCGATAGAAAAAACTTTACCTAGCGGAGGATCTCCAGTTTATAATATTAATTATTATCAATTTATCTGTGAGTTCCACACACTTTCTGATGGCTGGATAGGAGAGATTCTCGATCTGTGAGCCAGGTGCCCGCCTCCCATTGGGCTTGACAACTTGGTTGTCTTTAAGAAACCTCGAGACAGCATGACTGTCCGGGTGTCTGCGATAGCCCAACTGGTAGAGGCGTCGGCCATGACAACCGAGGTTCCTGGTTCGAATCCAGATCGCAGAATTTTTCCTTCCATTTTTCGACAGAAAAATGTTTACCTAATGCTTGGAGGTTTATCTCCAGGTTATAATATTAATTATTATTTGGTTCGAATCACGCTGAGGGCATGCATTTTTGTGTTTCTCCCTTTACTAACAAGCTTGGAATACCAAGCAAAGCCTCAGTAGGCAAATCCTCCGCTGGGCTAAACTTCAGATAGATCCAATAGTCATTTAACATCCTCGACATCGAAAAGGTAAAAGAGGAACAGAAAAGAATCAAAAGGCTAATCACACTCAAAGGTGAGACTTACTGTCGTGTGTCTTATTTTACTGAGACCAACATAATAAATATTTTGTTTATTATTTATTTTGCGTCAATTTTTGCCTCCATTCTTATTATTCTTATTTTTTTTTTTTAGATAAAAGAGCCCATCCCGTATAAGAATAAAATCTAACAAAGACTTCGTGAAATTTTCAGACGATATCAATTTTTTTAACTTTATTCCTAAATAGTTCTGTTCTAATAATAAAATTCTAATACAGTTTTATGCCTATTGAAAGAATATAAACAGCATAAGATTAAATTCCTGCACTGGAATCTGATTTGAACTCATCATGAAATGAGCATCTTAAAACAGTGCTTAAAGGTCAAATCTTAATTTAACCTAAAGTAATATTAAGGAATATAAGGTCATGAAAAAGACTGAAAAAATAATTTTAAATTAATTTAATATTCAGTAATTAAGGAAAAAATAAATCAGCTAGTGACTTTCTATTTGAAATGAAATCTGTTTAAGCGACTAACAAAACAAAGCAACAAAGCAAGCAAATCTTATGTTTGTATGTTTGAATTTTGCATGCTCGTTTGTACAAATGTCTTTATGTCTATATACTGTTCGGCAAGAGTGAACCTTTCCAAGATCTTTACTTTTGCCCTGAGGAACTATAATTTTACCCAAATAAGAAGGCTATGGAGGAAAGTTAGGAAACCCTGAAGGCGCCTTTGCATTTAAAAGAGCATACGACAACGAAAATTATTCATTCATTAAAGATGATGTTACAACAAGCGTTTGACCAAAAACAGTTAATTTTTGGTTTAAAACAATCCGCAAAATAAATTTCTAGAAAAACAATACCACATTCCATGTGATCATTGGGTTCATGCAAATACTAGGTTTCGAATAATGTTGCTTATTAACTATATTAATATATTTCGAAACTTCCTGAGGAATAAGTGATAGATTTAGAAAATACAAAGAAACGCATTTAGTAATAAAGTGCTTTATAAAGGGAAGTAAATAAGTGAATATATAGTTAAATAAAGTTGAAGAGCTGATAAACAGCATCGTTATGCAAATGAAAATACGTTCCGTACAATGCGTATGTCTATTTAGACAATCGTATTCTCCATTAAGAACTATGGATTCTCCTAACATGAAATTCTTAATCTTTATAGTAACTTATAACATCACTAAAGATGACATTTCATTCACACACCTCCTTTCCTCAAGACACCATTTTCCTTATTACGCTTCCAAAAGCTCGAGTATAGGTTTGCTGTCCCCCATCGATGTTGAACACTTCGAACACAAATGATCCCCAACTGTTAACGTAAAAGAATGGGTGAAAAAGGAGAAGCCAATGTTTAACTGTTGATCAAGACTAGATTAGTTCTGGTTAATTAAATCTTTTTAGAACTCCTACACGAGGAGGATCGCGAGCGTAATTAAGAGGGAGGCCCACTTCTCTTCCGGGAACTAAATGAGACGCTAAAAGGAACTCTGAGCATGCGCTCTTGAATTTAAATTTACAACATCTGCATCCCTGCGATGCAAATAAGAATCGCCGAACAATTGAGCTCGCTTATGGAGGGCCAGCCGAATCGAATGCGGTCAACGGTGCATCTCCAAAATCTGGCTCCGACGACGGCTTTTACCGTTCTACGTGAATAGAACGATCCCCGATCTATCTAGAAATCTGATTAGACAACCAAATCTGCTTTAATAAATTGAGCTGTGTTCAGTGCTAAGAATAATGATTATTAGAATCCTAATTTTCAAACAATGTAAGACCCATTGCTGCAACAATGTGCTCTAATAAGTGGATAACGACAACGCTGTGGACTAGTAGGAAAAGTAGAGGGTGAATGAAGCGGAGGGATATGAAACTAGAATTTGTGCTTTAAAAGGAATAATGCCGAGAGGGGAGTGAGGGAGAGGGGGAAAATCACGCCTCGTAAAATTTACGGTTCAAGAACGATATCTGAGTTTTCCAGAAATATTAATGAAAAGTTTATGGCTCAGTGAATAGCTGCAAATCTGAGTTATGTCGAATATCATTAAGGGATTGAAGCCTATAATAAAAAAGGGTCGTTTTCTGATAAATATAAAATTAACTTTTTCTAGGTTCTTCTATCATAGACATAAAATTAGGGTCTCCGTTTTATTTTTTATGTAATATATGTCCTGTATGCATAAATATACAGTATATTATTAATGTTATTATCTGTGTTAAGATACAGAAATTAGTATGTAAAAGTATTAAGATAAGAACACTCCTAATATAAATCGACTCTTGACTAGTGATTATATAATTAATAAAAATCTTTCGTTTTATATGTATATATATTCCGCATCTCGGAGGTATGTCCATTTCTTACCTACATCGTAAAAAAACAAAAGAAATTACATTAAATGAAAAACAACATGAAACAGTGTACAAAGTTTTCTTCAATTTTATTACAAAAATCCAATTAACATGTAAGAAAATAAAGAGAGAACAATCAAACATGTTCAAACTCTCTCCTGTAAAATTTGGATAAAGTGACATAGTGTCCTATACGTCCGAGGTTAGGATATTTAGATGTCTGTCCATGTTACAGTTCAGATTGCCAGTTCAAATCCAGGCACCAATGACGCATTTTTTTTCGTAATTAAAAATTTTTAGGTTATTATCCCCACCTGATATCATATGATATTTTTCTGCATTTTGAGTTTCTGTTTACGTTTTTTTTTTCCAAAAAATTCCTTCTAGACACGCATACTGAACTTTCATCTAATTATTAAAAACACTGTTGTACCTCTCTCTCTGCAGGTGTGGTAATAATAAACCACAGTTCATGCTTCCGAGATGAAAATAGCCATTTATTAATAAATACAATGTTTTGAACACGAATATGACTAAGAAAAGGCTGAATTGACTACGGTTTCTTAGTAATGTGTACGTATTTTTGAGGAAAAATTGTATATATGTAAGTAGTATAATACATGTAAGAATACCACAATCTTCGTATTTTCGTTCTCTTCTCATACTTGGGGACTCTGAAGAGCTGTTTAATCTGATCACAAAACGCCCTCTTTAATTTTGGCTTGACTGAGTCGAGGGAATTTTTCATGCAGATCTTGAATGCTGGTCCATTCTTATCATGGCTTTTACCGAGTTTTTTTACAAGGCCGAGCTTGATTTGTAAAGGAGGAATGATTTTGTGTGGGTTCTGCCAAAGGTGGGTGCTGTACATTCGTTTCTCCAGGCTTAAAAGCCTACATTCGTAGCACCTCTACAACGGACAGTACGTCAATACCTCTGCAACGAGAAATAATCAACTTTTTTCTTTGTGATATTCGTGTTTAGCCAACAACTCTTAGACAGAAGGCCTGATAACGAAAACATCATATATTGTTACATCATCTTTAGTCGACCATTGTTAATCCTATTTCTATCAATAATAAGCCCTAAATTTGGTCGACTATGTAGCCCACGAGAAGGACAGGCCCTGTCGCGGAAAAGTCACCTGATCATCTTAGTCCGAATAACAATGTAAACTTCCTTGTTTCCATCTTGGATTTTAACAATCAGCATTTTTTCGTTTATTGGAAACAATGAAGGTCAACTCGGACTAAGATGACCAGGTGACTTTTCCGCGCCAGGGCAACACCGTCTAGACACAAGGCCTCGGCCAACACCTCCTAGAAAGAAAGCCTGTGCACTGAAAATTCATACATTGTTACATGATCATAAGAAGTCATAATTTAGGGTTTATTATTGGTAGAAATACGATCATCAATGCCTTTTTATGATGATTTAACAATGTATGAATTTTCAGTGCACAGGCTTTCCTTTTAGGAGGTGTTGCCTCGGCACGGAAGACTAACGTCAAACAGTAGGCAACAAGGCCAACTATGAATACAGGCCAGAGCAGTCGAAAACAATGTAAAAGATGATTTTCGACTGCCCCGGCCTGTATTTATAGTTGGCCTTGCTGCCTACTATATGACGTCAGAGTCTTCTGTGTCGAAGCCTTGTGTCTAGAAGCTGTTGGCCAGGGCCTGTCTTTCACGTTGGCTACGGTCGACTAATGATGATGTAACAATGTATGACATTTTCGTTATCAAACCTTCTGTCTAGATCAGGGGTGACCAACCTTTTTTTGTCTCGGGCCAAAATAAATTTCTGAAGGTTTTCAGGGGGCCAACAATTTGTAATTCAAATCACATTCAAATATTTTATGAAAGATTAACCACGTACAATCTTACTTGTTAATAAATTTTACAGTAAATGGTTCGTTTCGCGGGCCGCATTAATTCCTTTGGTGGGCCGCATTTGGCCCGCGGGCCGCAGGTTGGTCACCCCTGGTCTAGATGATGTTGGTTCAGCCATAACCATCGAAAGAGAAGGCCTCCGCAATGAAACTTAATACATTGTTCCATTCATTCATTATTCACGTTAAATTCATTCAAGATTGGGTACCTTCACCTAAGAAGCAATTTCATTGTTGCCCATTATTTACTTTGAATGGATGACAATACTAAAAGCAATACGGATAGTTTTGTTAAAGTCAAATACTAGTGTCTGTGTGCTAAATTAAATAAATAGATCTTTATAATTCCAAAAATTATAGTATCCAATTTTCAATTATTCTCAATATTTGAATAAACAAACTTACTGGAACAAAAAAAAAATAAAACACCATAATTATTTGATAAACTGTGGATATCAATAACATATCAGGAATATAGATGTTAATAATTTTCTAACCCATCGACCTTTTCCAGTTGACTAGAAATTATAGAAATTTTTAAAATAACCATTATTCTCATTGGCTTATATGTTATTGCGGTTGGTTCTAGCGATTATGTAAATTAAGCCTGTTTAATTTGTAAATATATTTTAGTCATGCTAAAAGATCGCCACATGGAAGCTCAAATATGCACATTCACGCTAAAGTAAAGTTTTTGTGAAAAAGCGGATTTGATTTGATTCCTGAGAAACTTATTGGAGTAATAATTTCGTAGCGGGTGGATGATGGTAACTTCAAATGAACAAAGAATTTATTTTTCTAAACGGGAATTAACTAGTTATGTAATTAAAAGAAAATTTTCTGTGTGTTTATATGTCTGTCCGCGATAGATCTGAGATCATCAGTTCGAATAGGTAAACTTTTTCTTCAGTTTATAATATTTTACTATTTGTTGTCATCTGATATCATGTTATGTGATATTTTTCTTCATTTTTGAGTCTCTATTTGCGTTCTTTTCCCAAGTATATTCTCTCCTATTTGCTTGTATTTATTAATCCTGTTGTTCGCGTAACAACGAGAAACATGTGAGTGAGCCACTGTCTACAACATGCTTTCAGTTAGAGCATGTCCACTTTCGAGACATGCCGTCTTTCCTGCCTTAAAATGTACAAATACTACTACACATCCGGTTGAAAACGGAAGTTATTTTGCCGCTCTGCTTCCGCGCAGTTACTCCAGGCTCGGTTCTAAGAGGAAGGTCTACGCAAAAGCTTCCACAAACAAACGGTAACTTTCAGCAGCAATGATGACCGACACTAATTATCAAAGCTTATTTGAAGGACTTTCTGATAATCACCCTGCCATTCTCAATTACATGAAATTAAAGCGCTTTATAAATAACATTTTACATGAAATCTGCTAATTACGCCATCTATTACGAAACGATATAAACTTATTTGTATATCCAACAACAAGCATGTTAAATAAATAATGTTTTCCCAATAGCATTTTTCTACCTAATTAGAAAGATGTATAATTTTCATTTCAAAATATATCATGTACATGTTCCAAAAAATTCCATCAATAATTATCACCTCGGATAAAACTGAAATTAGCTCGTTATGATATTTACAGAATAGAAAATCACCTTCGAGTTACAGGATGTGCATAAAGTCTCTAACCATTTTCGTTTCCTTATAATTATAAAATGTCCTCTTGTGTTTTAAGTTTTTGAACACATAATTAAATTTTTGCTGAAACATCAAATGAATTAAAAAAAAACAGCTGTAAGAAACAAAAAATCTAAAGCAAAAGGTTAGATCGGTCAGATCGATGATGAAATTGAAGTGCCCATCTGCTGTTCAAAGGATATTTCGAACAGAATTTGGAATTAATCCATCAACACGAACACAATTCGAAATTGATACAAAAAATTTGAAGAACAGTTGTCATTGGAGATCGAAAAAGTTCAGGTATGCTATAATTATTCTGCCATAATTATCTGGCTTACACCAGAAGTCCAAGAAAATCGAAATAACGCACATCATTCGAAATAAATATTTGCAATTCAGAAAGTTGTTAAGAATATTTTGAAATATATGTCATATAAAATTCAGGTGGTACACAAGATGGAGACTTTAACAATACATAATAAGGTCGAAATTATTTATTTCAAAATATTTTGTGCTTTATTTCCTAACTTTAATTAACTAGAATCCACAAAGGCTAAGCACTTCTATTTAAGTCCTAGGATGATAATATGAACAGACGAAAAAATCAGATAGAACACAGAGTATGAGCGAGATTTCCAATATCTCTATTTTGTGTCGTTAAGTTGACAAGGCATCTATGGGCCTTTTGACGTAGAATACGTCTTACGTTTCGAGACTAGGATGCCATGCTTAAATCGTGAATGTCACGAAAAGTGTTGATCACGAAAACTTTAATAACGTGAACACTATTAATGATAGAAGAATGATCCATATTGCATTCGATAGAGTATAGAACAAAGCATGTTTCAGATCATCACCGATTTCGTGCTGACTTCATAGGCTGACGCAATCGCAGTGCAAAGTTGAGTCACAAAATCTGCTCTATGGTGGATATTAAATTAGTCTAGCTCCGACTTCCTTTGTGCTACCGCGACGTTTGAGGTGTCATTTGTTTTATCTTTCTGCGCTTTGTAAAATGGCTTAAAATTTAAGCCTCAATATTTAATAGTGTCTAAGATATCGGCCTTCGAAGTGTGGAAATTTCGCAAAAATTACAGAATTTCCAAATTTATGCCTAATAAACACGAAAAAAATTATAGAAACCGTCACAGGAATATAGATCGAGAGATGGGGAAAGATCCAAAAAGATCCGGATGTCCGATGTTAAGCGTCAATGGACTCAACAGGAACGCCTCAAATTTGAGGCACCGCGCCGCCAAGATGAACTATAGCTTGATACGAATGCGCCAATAACTGAGAGTTCGGCGCATATAACATATCTGATGACATAAACGTTTCTATATGGAGTGATAGAATTCAATCAGTGGAAGTCCATAACGAGCCATAACCGTCAACATTAACAGCATCTTCATCAAATATGATTCAAGTAAGGAGCGACATATATGCGAAAATTTGGGAGACTGAATTCATATTTCGTTTTATATTCATTAACAATTAATTTGGATATTCATGTAATGTTTATAATAGATTTTCGTTTGAGAAGGACTTAAAGCACCCACATAGCGGTGGTGTGATATGTTTGCTCCATCAGTTTCATCAGTCCAATGTGAATGATTTCATGCTGTGCATTCGTTGTAGAACAAATTTAAAACTATTAGATACGCTGCAGATGTGTGCTTAAGATGCGGGATGTAGTATCTTCTGCATCAACCATTTGATGAGCCACATTTGTAGACTAGTCGCCAACATTTCGATCGTTTTGCCAGAACAGACACTCAAAGCTAAGAAGAGACGTGCAGTGATGGACAAAGAAGATTTAGATGAAAATTCAACAGGCTAAACCTATGAATCAAAAATATGATGAGAGACCGGCAGAATTAGATACCATAAGTTTAGTTCATTTTATAGCATGGTATACACCGGTAATGAATATAAGACATATCAAGAGAAAAGATGTTGATGATACAGATGGCCATGAAGCCACTGAACAACAAAATACTGATAATGAAAACGATGAAGCTTATGACATTTTTAGTTCAAACATCAATACATATAGACGCAGAAATGTGGGCACAAAGTGATTAGATACCGTCATTATAGCATCGATGACACAATCAATTACAAGCCTGAAATGGTTACATTGTTCTATCCATTTCGCAATGAAGTTGTAGATATATCAAATGTACACAAATTCATCCAATTGTTCGATGCGAACGAGATGAACATTTTTGCCAAAAGGAAAGAATACGAAAGTAACAGATATACATGCATTGATGGAAGAACTTACAGAACTGTGCAAGAAAGACGACGACATTGCTTGCAAAGAGAACAAAATGAAAGATGAGTACATGCGAAGTGTTGTTGGCGAGGCGAGTTATGAGAACAACGATGAATTCGAATACAAGACCGGCAAGGCCATCGCACTTGTAAGAAAGTGTAGCAATGTGTTGTCCAATCATCTGCAGAGTAATGTGAACAGAGAGAATTGATCTTAGAATTTTTACCCAGAATATGCACACGCGATAACCGATGCATACTTGTGTACTTGGCCCGTACTGCTGGCAATGGCAAAATATTTACGATAGAAATTAATCATGGAAACATTAAACCTTAAATTGATTCGGACAACGACAGAATACAATTTGTAATGCTTATATATTCTGTATGTCCACTGGTAAGGCTGCAGTGAACTTGAACAGGAACACTCTGCACTGTTTAGAATCTGTACACTCTGTATTTAAAATCACACCGCAGACTCCTAAGGTCCTACAACAATAATATCGCCAATTCCTTTCTGTGAAATGTGTAATAATTGATGAGATAAGTATGGTCAGTTCAGACAAGTGATGTCCAATATCATCGACAATTCATTTTTCACTTGTCACGAGTGATGTGCCAGAGTACTGAAATATTCTCAAATATACTGACCAAGATCGGCAATGGTGAAAGATTGCTTTCTCAGGAGAAAGCAGTTGATTTAAAGAAGATTTAAAAGTAAAGAATGGTGCATGGAAAATTTGCCCGATGTAGTTAGGCTGTTTCATCGCAACAACAGCGTGGATGCTCCCAAAAAGAATGATATCTTGTGTAATAAGTTGTTTTGTCAGTAATAAAACTAATGGTTATGGCCGCAGAAGTGAATTAGATCCAGCAAGAACAAAACAAAGATGGGTATTGTAGAATTAGGAGGCTTGCAATATCCTACATGCTTGGCTATTGACTCACCGTACATGTTGAGAGTGAAAATCGATGTGGACGATGGATTTGTAAACGGGGCGATCGGTGTACTCACAAGGAAGCTAATTTTGTATGACACGGAGACGAGCTCCTTGGATAAGTGCGTGACAAACATCAGCGGCAGACATCAAGGAGTATCCGAGTTATAGTCATTTATTGTTCCCATTATAAGTCTATTGAGCAAATCCGAAAATGTTCGAAATCGTTTTTCTAATGTTGTTTATTGACCCTGTGCTCACTCCTGTACAACATGTGAAAGAGATGAGTGTAGTAGGTTATGGTTGTGAGTCCAAAAAAAAAAGAAACGAGTAAACAATATCTACAACATCAGCAAAAACAATGCATCTGTCGTTTAAGGTTGGCAAATGAAGAAATGGGCACGAATCAAATGTTAAGCCACCTTTGATTTCCAAGTTCAAAGACAACATAAATGATGCTTTGAAATGGATAGCGCTCATTAAACGTATAGCGAACATCAATTTAAGTGGCACGATTAAATGTAAACGTGAACAGTTCCCATTGGTGCCAATCGCTGAGATCACGACACTTAAATTCCAAGGTGCTACATTTGATCGTATCTTCTATGATGACATGTCAGAATAAAATCAACTGTTAATGTTGGGATTGAATAGAGTAACCAGTATAGATGGATTTTTTTATTAACTAATTCAAAAGACTACTGTAATTGCTTTCTCACTCTAGATAATCAAGCACCTTCGATGAAAAAGTTCAGAGACGAATACGAGAGATTGGAATCGCACATGCTGCTAACATTCATCAAACGCATAAAAAATTTCATATTAAAAATACAAACAACGATACTGCTAGCTACAACAATGATGATGATTCCATTTAACAACAGAATATTTTAAACGTTATAGTTACCAATCTCAATGCACAGTATTTAGTAGCGCATGCACAGTACTTATTACATATGATTACTTGGCAATAAGTGAGACTTGAATGAATGCAGGTGAACCTGTACATATAGATGGATTTGAATTGAGGACAGGTTGTATTAGATCCGATGCACTCACCAAACATGGTGTAATAAGTTATAGGAAAGCAGGCGGTGTTGCGATCTTCAGAAATATTAACTCTTTAACCGAATGCGAACGTACACTGATAGACTGGTCAAACTATAGTTGACTGATTGACGCTGGTATCGGTAATATTTGTATGGTTAAAGTAAGGTGAGATTTATACTAGGCATTGTTTAAAATCATCCTAATGTTCGATATTTGATATGGCAATGTTATTGTTCAGTGCGATGATGAAATATTCACCAGCAACTACACCTATCAAAGACAACATGGAGGTGGATACTGATGTGCAAATTAAGATATTTGCAGACTTCAATGTAGATGCTATATTAAACTTACAGCTCTTGGCTTTGTGAAGAAACGTTTCAATTTAGATTACATGCCCATCGAATCGCCTACTATATTGGGTGGCAGTACTACAAATTTGATATTGATTCTAGTCTGTTGACATTTGTATCATACTTCTCTTATCACAGACCACTGATTTGTAAGTTGTGAATGACTTATAATTAAGGTTCGGTTAAAAATAACGAGTCTGGTTAAAAAGTTATTATATATTGCAAGTATATTAGTTGTTTGAATATTTTATGTCAGAAATTAAAATTTTTAAATTGTGTTGTACGAAATGATTTCTTATTCGCCATGTAGCCACAAGACGTATTCTACGACTTAACTAGCGGCCGTGTCTCAACACAGCCCCGTACAATTTTTTTTCGATGAGTCAACTGTAACGGCCTCGACGTGTCTACATTTTGATCTTGAAACTTCGTATACGGTGTCCTCTGCGGCGGACCATCTTTCAACGAGATGGAGCATTACCTTAGTTTCTTGACAGGCAATTCCAAGCAAGATGAATAGTATGTGCCGGTCTCTTTTGCTTGCACACCTCGCTCACCCTTTCGTACCTTCACTCGGGGCTAAGCTAAATAATATGTCTACGTTATCGCATTTAGGCTACAAAAACTGGAGATTTAAATAAAGTGAAGTAAAGAATAGCCAACGAGATCGATCACATTTTCGATGCAACATTGTATTTAACGCCGCGGAGTGTTTTCAGAAATAGTGTCAACGGCTTTGAGGAGGTCATGTTGAAGTGTGTCATTAACACGGTTGTATTAATATAGAATTTAAGATATTGAAGGACATTTTAAGCATATAATATATGCGTTTTATCTTTATATGTTCAAAAGTTGTAATGGAATGAAATATGTAGTAAGCGCTTAAAGCCTTCATACACACCTTGTATTAAATTCCAGAATTTATTATTCTAAATGGTCAAAAGTATCCGGACACTTTTACATTTTATATATAAAAATTCAGTTTTTTTTTTCTATCATCCACAGATTTCTTGTTTTTCAATGAAACATTTAAAAGTATTCAGAGTTTGGGGCCTGAAAAATACCCTTGTGGCCCTAAAATATGGATGCTTTAACATTGCAGCCGTTTCTCTTTACACCCATTACTTTGACACTGCAGTCTCTATGTGCATAACTTGGAAACGTGACGTGATAGAAAAAAATCTAAAAGCAGATTCGGATTCAGCACACCAAAAACCACAAGAATAAGGCAAATTCATTCAAAAAGTTTTTTCATTGTTTGCCTGTGTTATGGTCAGCTAAAAAATAAGCTGAGCATTTCACAGATTTAAAAACGCAAGCTCAGAATGGTTTTTAATGTTCTTAATTCGTTCTTCTCTCATTCTGCCAAAAAAATTACGATCATTTTCATTTGACTTTTCACGATATATAGGTTACTGCAACATGCTTTTTCAGCTTGCAGTAATGTAATCAATACAAATTATTACTTTTAATTTTCTTAATTTCCTAAAGGAATAGAAATTCAACTTAACTGTCCAGTAAGCTTTTTTATAAGACGAACAATCTTGTAGGAAAAATAAGAAACAAAAAAAATAAGATAGCATGGGTTTCTTTTATTGTTTTAAAGCATTAAAAGACTTTTTGGCAATCACACATTAAAATTATACAACATAATTAGGAGAAAAATGCCTACACGTTTTTGCCGAGCTGCTGGTTTTTAAGGAGACACGCAACTGCTTATTGATTTTTCAATCTCATAATTTTAAAGTTTTCCGTTAAAGGAAATCACATATTAAAATAAGAAATTATGTTAATATTATTAGGCTTTCCTTTCGCCCTTTGGTGATGAATTGCCCATTGCAACAGCCGCAACCAATGAAAAGCTCTCTCTGAAGTAAAACAATTTCTAATAATATTAATGGTAATTTTTTATAATTACCTTATTTATATTTATAATGAAAATTATTATTATTATTATTATTATTATTATTATTATTATTATTATTATTATCAATATCGTTTTTTAGAGTGATAAATTTTACATCGATCGGCGTTAGGCAGTTAAACATAACTTTAGTGTGGTGTGCAAGATGAAACTACCAATTGACTAATTAAGCTATTAAAATTTCAATAGGGGCGGATTTTTTTTCGCAATGTAATAGAGAAAAGTTTGTTGGACAGAAATAACTATCGATTTTATTATAATTAATGGGAGAAAGAGGAAAAATTCCGTAGAACTTGTTTTGCTTTATGGATGATACTCTGTAGTCTGAATATTTACCTTTTACATAATCAATATCAGATTCAATATTTATTGTTTTCTTTATTTTATTCAATCATTTTAACCATAAACCAAGCAATCAATACTGTTTAATCAATAAATGTTCAACAAAGTTGTTTCCAATCGGTGAAGAAACTTTTGCATCTTTATCCGCAGTACCTGATAATCATTTACTTTCTTTTTGCTCCCAAGGGTAAAATGAATAAGGAACCCTATTAAGAAACTGCTACTAGTGAGGCCCGCTGTACAAAAAAAACAAAAAAAAAAACGTTACAACGTGCTCAATTGTTGTTGGTCATTTCTTTCATACAGCAGAACTCTGTTATTAAAAATCTGGTTAATATGAATTATCGTTTAATACGTTTCTTTTCGCCGGTTCCGACCTAGTGGCTTCAATTTCTATACAAAATTAGTGTTTAATATGAATTTTTTAAAAACTAATCCCGAATAATACGAACCAAATTTTTGGCCCTAAATTTAATAAGATTCGTATTAACGAGGTTCTATTGTATTTCATGAAACTAAAAATGCAAAATGTGGAAGGATTTTATATAATGCTAATTTCCTCCTATCCACGGTATTAATATTTTTGTGATTTAATAGTTTTTATAGGTTTTTGAAATGACATAGCTCTACAAATTGTTTTGTTTTTACAATGTCCGTCCGTTTGTCTGACCCTTTCAAAAATTCTGCATTTTTGAGGTAGAAAGTTGAAATTCGGAATGTTGCTTACGATGGGCATGTCCACCTTCACTATTTAGTTTGGATTTTGATTGACCCACTTGGGTTGGAGTTTCAGGGGTGGGAGTTAGAGGGGACCAAAAGGTTTATGTGTATTTAGGTATGCAAAAAGAGTCAAATTCAGTATGCAAATTCCGATAGGCAAGCTCTACAATACTATTAAGTTGGCCAAATTGTCCCAATGGAGTCGGAATTGTGTGGACGACAATCACTAGTTCTTTAAAATTATGGCAACATATGAATCTGAAAAGACAAATAGACCAAGTCTACTTTCAAAAAACTGTGGATAACACCAATTGTAGACCAGCACCCAAGTTTAGGACAAGAAAAATTATATTTTCGAGATACAATAACATGCATCTCTTTGCGTAAATCACGATTCCTCATTTTTTTTTTAATAAAATAACAGCTTAAGCTCTAAATTACTAGTTACATTCAAAAACTCCGTGCTAGTCGTGTTAAGCGTGTTGTGTTGCTAAAAGTTGACGTCACTTCCTGCACGAAGCGTCTTCCGTGTTGCAAAACGCCTAGCAGGGAGCATGGGATTTTTTCTCATTGTTCGTGTTAGTTCTCTAGCACGACAATGGCGCGCATCATTTCTCATCTCTCTCATGAAAAGCTGTAATGGCGGGAAAACGTCGCTTCGCTAAATATTTTATATTTATACGAATTAATTGCGCCATCATGCCATGAATAATTAGTGCAAAAGGAATTCCATTTGTTCAAGAACATCTGTTATGAACCGAAACAAGAAAGAAACAAAGTTATAATCAGAAAAGATTTGGTCGGCATCAACGATATGAAATGAGTAGATCGCTTATGTGGCCGCCATCTTTGGGGCAATTTGAAGGCGGCGAAAAGTGGAACTAATCCCTATTGTTAGTGTAGGCGCCATTACTGTGGTTGGCAGAACAACATCGCCAGCCAAAGCGCCATTACTATATATTCGCCATTACTGAGAAAGCACCCCCTCCCCCCACCAACATCGTGCTTGTAGTCTGAAATTTCTTAAGCGACCTCTACCAAATTTAGATGCTTTTTAATAAATGCGGTATATAATTTCATAAATACCTCTAAACAATCATTCTGGTATCACTGAAACGACGGTAACATGGTTGAATATCGACATCTTTTATGTATCAACAACCACGATATAAAAGATGACCAGGATTTTTACATGAGAAAAACATTCTAAGACGCAGAAAGATAAAAATACACCTGTGAAAAGTCAGTGGTGAACCTTTAATATATCTATTACAACAATTTAAAACTGGACAAGAAATCGGCTTTGAGTCTTACTGTGTTTGTCTACGCCAACTTCAAACGTAAACATACGATGAAGGCAATTTTTTGCCAGCCAAAGCAATGGCCGACAGGCTTTCTAATGGCAGGGGACGCGTTGGTGGCGCTGAAAGCAGCTCATGAGCGATCTACTCATTTCATATCGTTGGTCGGCATTAGAGTGCCTATTGCCATGGTCTTTTAATCCTCTGGTCTGTGCACTCGCGCAAATTTCGTTGTTGGAGTCAACAATTGGACTGCTGTATTAACTGAAGAGTCGATTTTTGCCCCCTCTATTGCTTGAATTTTGCTATAGCCCAAACTTAACAATGTATTTTAACGATCGTACAACCTAACAAAACTGTCAGCTAATGCTAAGTATTTGTTGCTGAACACGTAATGCATTGTTAAGGTTAAAATACATTGTTAAGTTTGGGCTGTAGCCAAATTCAAGCAATAGAGGGGGCATAAATCGACTCTTCAGTTAATACAGCAGTCCAATTGTTGACTCCAACAACGGAATTTGCGCTAGTGCACAGACCAGAGGATTAAAAGACCATGCTATTGCTAAAAGCTCCACTATCCCCATCTGTCGGTAAAAATTGTAACCCAGGATTTTGCTGTGTGAAAAC
>JAHWFO010081923.1:2840256-2864519 GCA_023313115.1 Rhysida immarginata
GACATTAAAACCAAATAATCAATATTCATTTTCCCCCAATCTGTTCCTCTTGAGTCGTTATTTGGACCTAAAGAACGGGACACCAATTATGAAACACCCTGTATTATGGACGGCTTAGTTTAGGCTTAGTCCAAGCACGTCGTGCATTTTTAGCGCGAGAAGAGTTCCGTTACCTGCATGTAATGCCGTGGGGCCTCTCCGCCTATGTTGCTGATGACTTAGGAGCCCCATATATATATGGCCAACGTTTTTGAAATGTAAGGTATATCACGAATTTTCACGTTAAGTCGTAGATAGTATACTATACCTTACATTACAATTTTTAGTGCAATCTTTTAGTGATTGGTCGTCCCCGCTCTTGGAAGGAAAGCGGGCGCGCCTACCCGTTAGCAGGGATATAATATAGTTATATTATTTTGCTTTGTGATTGTAGGTTTTATCTCCTTATTCATTAATAAACGCTTAAGCGTCGCCGCTCTCCTAGGGATTGTTTACGGACGTATCGATGGTGACCAGTGGCCGTAATTGATGACCATATACTCTTTATTGACAAGGCAGAAGACTTTCGATTACATTTATGTAAGCAAGTGCGTTATGCAAGCAGTTTTTGAGATATTGTAAGGTTTCCTGCGCCGATTGGTTGCCCAGAGTTTCACGGGAACGTTGGTCCCGTTTCATTTTGCTTAATATAAGTAATTAATTGTGCCTGCCCCCCAAGGAGAGTAGTCATATTACTGTGACCAGGCAAGGACAGTTGTTGTTAGCATTTAATTACCGACTTTAAGTAAAAGTTTCTTGAAGTTGTTAGTTTTTGAAATAGGTCCCTCAGAGTGGTGGCTGTAAGTCTGTGGGGCACTGTCTTTCCCGATCATCTAGCAAATATACTCTAGCTTTGAGTGTATTTACCCTTAGATAATTAAACCAACAATTTTATCCTACCTCATTCTAACTGTGTCTAAATTATTCTATGTTTTCACAGCAATCCATAATTTATATGTGACAGCAATAGATTATGAAGAAATAATAGACGCTAACACAGAAATAATAGACGCGTACACAGAATGCTTCAACAATTAACGCTCACTGCACTTTTTATTCATTTTGAACTACACATTTCCGTTAGAAGTACGCCTTGCCTTAGCAACCAGAGGCTTCCTTAGCAATCTCATCTAACCGTAACAACCAAACATATCTTTAGAAAACAAATGCTTTCGTTTTTATTCTAAAAATTCTTAAAATCCTATCCGTCCTGGGCATTTCAGTTGCCTGACTTGTTATAATTACATGTAGATTCAAACAATTTAACAATTTCTTGTGACTATCTGTGACTTCTAAATGTGGGGCGAATGACGACGGTGTTGGACCTCCATATTCATCCGTTTGAGAGTCTGTATTCAAGAATTGAACATAAGTAATCAGATGAATCTCCATGGATGACACTCTTCTTTAGAATTAAAGTGCAGCGTAATCTTGTTTACATCAAGCCGCATGGAATTTTAAAAACTATATGAATAGAAAATTACTCAGCGTATGTAATGCCACAAGTATCATGTATCTGTCCAGCATAGTTTTTAAAATTGATATTAAAATAGTTGTATCTTCCACGTTGGTGTTTGTTTAATTTTAAAGATAACAACTTTAAATGCAAGAGGGTTTTATTAAATTAATGCATCAAGTTACAAATTTTTAAAGAGCGCAAGTTAATTATTACTTTTGACTTGGAGACCCTTAAAGCTGTTCATCGCGGCAGGAAATAAATCACTTTGAGTTATGATGTTAATTAGAAATCCTTAATGGTAACTAAATATTACAACTCTCCTAAGGTTTCAAGTTATTATTTCAAATGCCTTCATTTTAATGGCTTCGCTTGACTGTTTCTGTCTTGTCTGTGGCGTCCACGTCGATAATCAGTGGCTTGGAGATGGGAGCGAGCGAGTTGAAAGATGGCGCCTCCAAAACCGCGCCGCCAAATTAACAGGTGTTACTTGCACCTAATAAATCTGCGCGCGCTCTCTAGCCAACGGACGGCTTTCTTCCGCACGCCGACGTTTATGGGGTCGAGATTAACGCGGGTTTTTTCTGGGGCGTCAACATTCCCTGCAGGTGGTCGTCGTAGCTAACAGGCGCGCACTCATTAGCTCTTTTCGTGCGCTTGCGCATCCTCTCCATCCATCCACCTGGCGAATTTTTCTTTTCTCTTCCGTCTTTTTCTGTAGTCTACAATCTTACAAATCTTCGTTCTATCCTGCTGCTTTCTTTTCCATTGCGCCCCCTTGTTTTTTCAACCATGTCTCCTTCCATTCCTTCATTTCCGCTTTCTATAAAATGTGAAGCTCTTCGCTGAAAGTGAGCATGCAGCGCTGTTACGGCTTAAGAAAAAAGTTGGAAATCAAGCAACAATTTTTCTTTCTCATTTCTTCCAATAAAGCCGTTTCAAGTTTCCATGTTATAATTGTAACTTGTAATAGAGCGAAGATGTTCAGATTCATTTTACGAACAAAAGTAAAGAGACACCCCCGCAAAGTAATAGATTCTGCCAAGAACTAGAAACGAAGGCACGCGAGTCAATAAAATTGATAGACCATACTGACAATGCTTAAGAGTGGTAAAACAGAACCCTATGTAATCTGCAAAAACATTGTCGTAACGAATTCCAAAATGCCGTTTCTCTCTCAGATCCACCTGTACAAACTTTGGGCGGTGCTTTCTAGTAGAACAAGGAACAAAAGAATGTCCGGAAATGCAGAGTGTAACAACATTTTGTGAAGTGACGAATGTTCCAGCTGGATGGGCGTGTTTGTATACGGCAAATGCCAAAGGACCGCCTTTTACTTGAGTGTATCGTTCCAACCGTGAAGTTTGGGGCTGTTTCGCCAAGAAAACCTGGATAAGGTGCGATGAATGAAAATTGTCGTGTTGCAACTATCGGTTTTTCGACTTCAAGGGTCCGGTCGTTTGCGCCTGAACTGCATTACGGAGACGGCTGCGAACTTGTTGATACTGCCCCTTTGTAACAGTTTGCCAGTCTGATATATATTCATGATGTGCAATGCACGGCTGTCAAAGAAGACTGATAGCAACATCTTAATTTTATTCCGCATCTGTCGAGCTTTTTTTTGTTTGTTTTTGGGAACGAGGAATGTTTCTTTTGTGATGACTGTGCTTTTGTATCTGGGTCGTACAACGATTTAGTTATCACGGACTTCAGGATCAGCGTTGGCTGTGGACAACATATCGTGCGCGACGTCAAGACGGAGTTGTTTCTGTTCCTGTGTCATCTGCATGGGCATAAATTTTAGAGCCATTCTGCGCATTTCCAAATCGTTCGGTAATATTTTTTGCACGGTTGGTTGGTTGGTTTATTAGAATTTTTGGCATCGACTTCTAAAGTTATTTTGCGCCTTTTACACAAGTAATATCTGTACGCAGCCAGAGACAAACACAAACATCCATGCCCACGGCGGGATTCGAACACACGACCAGGTGGATTCGAGAACTAGAAATCCTACGCCCTAGCCCTCTCGGCCACCTGGCCGGCTTGTACGTACGGAATCAATGCTGATCCCAATCTCGTCAGCAATTTTACGTATTATCAAACGAGGACCTTCCATTATCAAATTACTCACCTTCTCAACGACAAGTGCAATGCGAGCTGATTATGGCCTCTTGGAACGCTGATCACACTACCCATACATGCGCTCATTTTTGAATCGGTTGCACCACTCCTTTGTTTGGGTTTTCCCCATGACGTTTTCTCCCATACCTGACGAATTTTACGAATTGTTTCGGCTTCAGAATGGCCAAGTTTCTGATAAAACTTGATGCAGTATCTATGCTCTACGCTTTTCGTCACGTTGGGCAAAACGAATATGCGACGAACAAGTCAACATTATGTCTAACTCATAGCTACTGGCGCGCTCAGCGAAGGCACAAAAATTCAAATATGCGCATGAGGGAATCCAACTCGATCGTGGAAGTAGCGGTGCCGTAACGCCGTTGTTTTGCGCGGCTAAATTCAAGGCCGGATACTATTTAGACAGGCTTCGTATATCTACCGGAATTAAATCTCAGCTAAATGAGCTGTTTCTCTTTTCTCTGAGGAGCAGAGTAGTATCATCTGAGGAGTATTATTATCTGAGGAGTTATTATGTAATTGTCGTGTTTAAATTTCTCGATTGCAAGACTTGTTGTAGAGCATAAGAAATCTGTTTCTCAGAGTTTCTCGTTAGAGAAAAGAAGAACAGGGAAGCAATTTAATTAAAAGAAAAGATAGTAAGAAACGACAAAAAAGACAATAATTCCTACCCGACTTTACATAAAGTGGTTGGCAACGACCATCAAAAAAGAATGCTCACAGATTGTATTTCAAATTTCTCATTAGCTCCGAGATAAATTATTTTCATAGTGAATTTTCATGAGATCGTTTTACGATGTGGGAAGAAGACATCCCGATGGCCTACAATGCGAAATGACTTCTCGTCGAATCTCCTGAACCATGTTGGAATGACAGACGTTCGAAACGAAATCGGTCGAAGAAGTGTAAGTTCTTCCTCCCGCTCCAGCTGTCAAGCATTCCGACATGTCACCGAGCGACTGCAAGAAGACTGCGTGAAAACATCGCCTAGCGAAGCAGAATGTCGACCATCCACCGCAACATCGAAGTCATCAGTGGAACACTTCGAACTCGACAGGAAGTTAACTAAAAGACAGTGTCAACATGAAATTCGTTCAACGGAATGTAAGTATCGATTTTCTTATCACAAATGACCTACTCATGGATGAAATATGATGGAATTAGGGAATTATTAATTAATTAATTAATGAGAATTAAACCCAAGGAGACCGTGGGCGCATGTTTTTGTTTGTCCTCTACTAACTTGTGGAAGGTAAGGTGAACCCTTGAAAAACAGTAACGCAATTTACTGGCTACTATTGTTCTACTGCAGCCACTATATGCATAACTTGAAAACGTGGCGTGATAGAAAATACACTAAAAGCAGATTTGAATTCTACATACAAATTACTCCTAGGAAGTATGCTTTCATATTTCAGAATAGCTGAATTTGACGTCGGAAAGGGTTGTTATGTAACCCTCCCAATACCTGTCAATTTTTGGTGGCATAACTCAACGTTTTTAGCTCTTCGAATACTACCTACACGTATTTTAATACCTCCCCTACAAAACTCCGCCTGATATAGCTTACGTGAAATCAACGCGCGTGCCACATTTAACTATCCTAATTGTTACCTTAGATCAGAAAGTGAAACAGAAGATCAAGGTACACTTCAGAACATTATTGAAAATTTCAGAAGTTTTAACATTTCAATATTATCACGTGATTTGAGCAGTTGTCTGCGTTAGAGGTCGAACTTTTTGGACACACAAAAAGAACTCACTAAGCATTAATAAACTGATCGCAAACAAATTGAGTCCCAAATTTGCCACGCAGGCAAAATGCCAAATAGCTACAAACAAATTTAATTTTAAAAATAAAATTCCAGGAAAATTGGCTATGCAGCTGACCCCAAAATTCCCCCCTGACTGTCCGAAACGCACGCACCTGAGTCCAAATAAATAAGCGGAGTTTGAAGATACCCGTTACTGGGATCAAATCTACAGACTGTTTACAGGCAGACAAACCGAATTTGGACTTCATTATAGAAGATAACGAAATGTGTTGCAGTTCGCTACATTAATTTGTCAAGGACAGACATTCTTAAATTCGTTAACAACGTCCTACAAAATATTGTATAATTCATGAGATAACACAAACTCAAAATAATAAAGACTGGTCATCTCTTGCCATAATCAATATTGCCATAATCAATTACAATATAATATTTTCTTATATTAAAATTAATTTTTTTCTTACTCCTTATATAAACTGTGAATTAGTAAACAATTTTTTCACGAAATTCCAGATTTTATTTTGTGATAAAATAGAAAGTAATAGAGAGAGGAATCTAACAGGAACATTCTATACTAACACTGTAGGCTATTTTTAAACTAAGCTAACCTTTTTTCTTATAAATAAATCGATGAACAAAGATATTATGACTTTCTAGAGAATGTTCGTTTTTTTTATATCCTAAACCAATGTTGATATATTTTTTGTTTGACTAGGATATTGAGTTTTTCGATTTTTCGGAGAACATATGAACTAAGAAGTATCTATAGTGCGTTTCAGAGCAACTTGACTGTATTGGAACAGTTACGCAACCTTTTCACGCCCTGATGTGACGTCGCATAGAAAAGTAGTGCGGCCTATGTTGTTGTGATTGGTGAGAGTTACATCTTTGCAAGGAAGCCTCCTCAGAGGCAGCCATAACCGCGCATTGATATTGGATCAACTGCATGTTATTCGGTCCCGTAATTGTTCTAACACAGTCAAGTTGCTCTGAAACGCACTATAGGGAGGAGAGCAAAATAATATACTTCCATTTTCATTTTTGAGAGAACTCCCCTTCAACATGGAAAAGTAGACTACCAACCGATCTATCGATTATGTCAGAAATCCATCTTCTGCTTTCTGCCTAGACAGAAAAATATATCTGGAAATGATTATTTACTATCATAATTAACAAATCCCTCAGAATACTGATGAAGTGGAAACTTAAAGCAGAATATGGTTTACTAATATAGCATAACTTCTAAGTATAAACAAATTTAATCCCATTTAACATGAAGGAAAGGGTTCTAGACAATTGTCCCCTGGACAACTACCACCCGGACAACTGCCTCGCAACAATAGTGATTATGCATGGATTTTTTTTAAAAAAAATGTGGTGAAAAACGCTAATAGCTTCTAAATATTTATAAAATTGGATTTTAAAAACGCGAAATCCACGCCCTATTTGAAAACGATTTCTGATTGGTTTTCCTCGATTTCAGAATCAGATTGAATAGGATACACATTTCATATAATCGCTTTCTTTTCGTCAACATTTGTTGACTTAAGAGAAAAATTACCATGACCGACCCAGGATATAAAAAAGGGTAATCTAATAATTCGCCTAATATAGACGTACGAGGGGCGTTCAAATCTGACCTGGACTTTATTTTTTGTAAATTTCATTGTTGTAAAAATCTAAACTTTCATTGTTAGGATGGCAACTACCGCCTGTCATGCAAATGCAGTACCACTCATCCGCTTACCATGACAACCGATTGTTTGTTTAAACAAAGTGGCGGACAGCGATGTGTCGACTAAAGTGGAACAACGAATAATCATCAAGTTTCTCTACAACGAAGGTATGAAGGCATTTGAAATTCATCAGAGGCTTCAGAGACAGTTCACCGAGTCATGTTTGTCTCGATCATCCGTCTTTGCTTGGTGCCAAAAGTTTGAAGGAGGGCGAGAATCCACCGGCAATGAACCTCATAGGCAAGGCCAGCGACTGCTGTCAATGATGGGCATCATCGTACGAACAAATGAGCTGATAATGGACAACAGGCGGATTCATGTCCGAGAATTGGCTTCAATACTGAGCATCAGCACTGGCAGTGTGGAGACCATCGTCCACGATAAACTAAAATTCAACAAGATCTGTGCCAGGGAAGGTGACAGCTTCTTAAGGCGTGTTGTGACCACCGACAAGACATAAATTCATCACCATACTCTTGAAAGCAAGCGTGCGAGTAAGGAGTGGCGACACACTAACTCACGACGACCCAAGAAATTCAAGATGACACCGCCGGTAACGAAAGTGATGGTTACTGCATTCTGGGACATTAAGGATATCCTTCATGTCGATTTTCTGGAAGAACGTCGATCCATAAATGCACCCTACAACTGTGACATTTTGAAGACGTCCCTGAAGCCGGCAATAATGTCAATAATTTTGGAATTGCATATTGGATTGACTGGAATAAGATAATCGTTGAGCTTTAACTTGAACTGCAGCGATTCGAGAACGGACTTAACCATCGTGATCACGAAAGGTGGTCTTGGAGAAGCTGGCCTACGAAGAATTGATCTGAATTGTACCAGGACTCCTTACCAGTGGTATTTGTTTTCTGCAAGACAATGCCAGACCACACGCAGCCAAATTGACTATGGACCCACCGATGGAACTCAATTGGGACATCTTACCACATCCTCCATACCGTCCGGATCTCTCCCCTTGCGACTATCACCTTTTTGAACCATAGAAAGGGTTCTTGGGAGGGCAGAGGTTCGGCTCCAATTAAAAAGTGAAAAAGGCTGTCCTGGCGTGGTTTCGACATCGGCCTGATGATTTCTACAGAACCGGTATCCAGATGCTCCAAGAACGCTGGAAAAAATCTGTAGAGAAGCAAGGAGATTCCTGATTTTATAAAAAATAAAGTCCCATTTACACGCCCATTGCGAACCTTTTTTTAGAAGTGACTTAATTAAGACTTAGTTTCGACCGAAGTTCGAGGGACTAAAGCAATTTCCTTTGCCTACAATCGCATTGTTTAATACCAGCTTACAAAATATACTGTGACGCCTGTAAACTTAAAAATCCGGACAGAAAATGTTTTTATTTTGAAAATTTTCTTATTTAGTGGTCAGGCGATTGAGCATTTTGTTCTGTAATTAATGCGTTATTACAGTTACATTGTATTAAATGAAAAAACTTTACACTTGAATATTATTAGAGATAATTTGCTGCACGAATATTGTAAGCATAATACGTAAATGTGTATTGCAAATAATTTTTTAGATATTTTTAAAGAAATGAATAATAAAGAAAGATGAATTTAAAACCGAAGAAATTTATCTATTATTTTTATTAAGACATAAAAATAAAATTTAATTCAAAGCGGATGCTGAAATATATTTTAGTGTATTTTTTTCCGAAAGTTTGTTTCATTTTAAATCTTAATAAAAAGTTTACTCCCTATTTTATTTTTCACATTGTATTTCATATTGTGTAAATTGAAAATTATGAAATTTTGAAAAAAAAACTGTTAACTTGTGAAACTGTAAGTTTAATGAACATAGAACTGATATAAATTAAGAGAAGAGCGAGACACAAGAACCCTGGAATACAATAAATAATAGTTATAAATTAAAAATACAAATTAAATAAAAAAATAAGATATAATAAACAAAAATAATTAATCAAAATCAAAATAAAAACTGACGTTTCGGATAGAGACTATCCTTTATCAAAGCAAAAAAGGATAATTCTCTAAAAGAAAATAGAATATTAGAGAATTATTCTAATATTTTAATTACTCTAGCTTTTTATTTTGATTTTGTTTAATTATTTTTGTTTATTATATCTTATTTTTTATTTAATTTGTATTTTTAATTTATAACTATTATTTAATGAACATAGTAATTGGAGAATACTGTTTTGTTCATGGTAAATAAAATAAACGAGTAATAATAAAATTGCAGCTTCCTCGGAGGGAAAGAGGTGCCACCGCTTAATAATTCCTGTTATCGAAGCTTGCGACGCAGAAATGAAGAATGTCTCTAAACTTTTGATCACATAATGTAGCTGTAGTTTACTTTTCTGTTTCCAAAGGTTATATACTCATACAATGAAAAATTCGAATTTATAGGTCGTGCCTGACTTTTTTCATACACGTTATAGCTTTACTACACTGGCGAAGCTCTAAAGCTCGACACTCGTCGAAAGGAATATATTTTTCTTCAACGAAAACAAAGTACCAAAAACATTGGCAGTCGGGCATTAAAAACATACTAAGTAAAAAGAACTCTTTTAGCAAACGTGTAATCGTTTGTCATTCAAGTAAACAAATTTCCTGTATTTAAGCTACATTTTGAAAGCAGAGGGACCGTGTTAGTTTAGAAAAATCAAATACTTTAAATAAAATAATTTATTCTCATTCTTGAAGGATACTATAATTTATCACTTATGAACAAATTTAATGTAAATGAGCCAGTGCCTTTTCCCCCTACACATTTCACTTTTAAACGTTTCATAAATTAAAGAAAACAAGAAACGCGACGATAATTCTGCCTGAAATGAGATTTTACCAAATTCCTAAAGAAGTTGAAAATTCCATGTAACAGGTGAGCAGAGTATACACAATAACACATAGCGAAAACCATAGTAGTAAGTGACGCCTAGGATTCCGAATGAGACAACGTCATTCGAAATCGCAACTAACACGCGATCTTTCCGTTATTTTGTCCAGTGTATATGTCCGCAAAAAATTATTATAGACTAATTTATTTTCCTTTAGATATAAGAAGAAATTTTACAGTCATAAATGGTACCTACAAGGTCTGAATTTTTTTAAGATTTATAATGAGCAAAGAAAAATTTAATAAATAAAAGAATAAAATTATAATAGAGTGAAGGTGTAAAATGTCTTTCTCAATGGAAAAAAAATTCATATCAATTAAATAGCATACGAGCTTTCCACAGAAATTACGTGGCATATAGGGAACATTCTTTAATAGATAAGAGAAAAGAGTAATGGGCTAATACTTTATACAAACAGATAAATGATTTTTTTTTCTTAAAGGAATTAGAAAATAAACTTCTTAAGATATGTTGTGTCGAAAAGTATAAAAATATTATTTTATTTCTTATTATCCACATCCATGAATAAACATATTTTAAGGCCTTTAATTTTAATCTATTTAAAGCTTGTTCCTATTTTGGGAATTTAAAAGACTTTCGATCTTCTTCAGTTGTTTATTAAAATGAAGCATGATACTGTTTGTTACAAGTATTGGATGCATGCAGCTTGCTGTGTGATACCTATTGTTTTCGCGAGCCGGACGTGATACTTTGGGATTGTTAACTATTGCTTTGTAAGTAAATGTAAACATTAATTTTCACCACTGCTACATCAAACTGCCTTGAGGTTAAACCTGCTTCCAGCCACTTCAGGAGCCATGCATAGCCAAATCACCAGGATGGATTTTGGACATAGTCACTTTTTTGCCTTATAAACAACAATGCCAACATAACTTCTTTTTTTCAGAATCTGTTGAAATGGACATATATACCATTGGGAACTGTGATTCAGATACAACTTGTGCCACTGCAATGATTTGATGTCTTGTGAAATAGTTTTTTTTTTTCATCTTAAACGTAAAACGCGCAATGGGTACAGCCATCTCTGTGGTTTATCAAGTTTTTCTCTTCTTCGAACTTTATGAAAATCTAAGGCTTATAGTCATTCATTCCTACTGATTTATTGGACTATGTACAAGCCATGACTCCGGAGATATGCTGAAGCAAATTAAAACGAGACAACCAGTGATTACGACAACTACCTTTCTAAATTTGTATCTTATTTTTTAAATTTTTTTAAAGTCATATTTACGGAACAGCGTTTTAATTGTTTTTTTTCTTCCACTGTTTCCTGATTTTATAATGTAGTTAGAACTGCATTCACGAGCACATTGAACAGCTTGAATGAAATTCCATTTTGGATTATTTGCTTTCTTGACTTTGTACTGCTTTAAAATTATCAGCAGGATTGTCTTTGGAACCGGTATTTTGGTTTAGAAAGCACATAATGGTTATGAGTGATTCAAGTTAATCATCTAATGTTTAATATTGATATAATTTCCAGGCATTTTGTAAAATTCACAAATGAATGCTTGAGATCTATTTTCATAAAACTAGTTGTTTGTTTTGAAAAAGACTAAATTTTAGTTTGGCAATTTTTTTTCCAAACTTCAAAAAACGTTTATTTAATGTTATGAAGTGCACTTTAGGATATGAAGCTTAAGTGCAAACTTTTGGACTTTTGTCCATTGATTTAGTTTGAACAAAACAAACAAAACATAGTTAATATAAATGTTTTTTCATTTCTAAAAGATGTTTTGGAAAAACAGAAGCACTTGTTACTGCATATTTTCTAAAAGTAGATATACATAATGGGCTGTTGGGTTGAATACAAGTAGTTGTTTGATGTGCTTGAAACTTTGACAACTGCGCATTTTTCTTCATGGGATATTTTGGAATTTTGCTCAAAAATAATATGATTTAGCAGTTTGCATTTTATTGAGTTTATTTCTTGTTTTGGGGAATACTAATTCAATTTCATCTATGTCTGATTAGATCTCTTTTTTATATCTTGCAACTGAGTGTGAAATTTTCTTTTTTTTTTTTTTTGGTCACGCCTTTTACAGTTTAAAGATTCGGTGATTTAAGCAGCAAAGTATATTAATATACGTGAGAAAGTAGAAATCAAACTACTGCTTTAGTTTTTAATCTTGTTACTATATTATACTTATTGAACCAAACCTAAGGGGATTTTAATCTCACATAAATGCTTAGTGTTATTGTTCAGTCTAAGAATCTCAACTCGAGGTATGATGCTTATATTACAATTATCAATTGTACTTTTCTTTTTGGGGTGGATTATAATTGATGATGAACTTTTGATATTAAACCAAAGTTTTATTAGATACATTTGTCAAAGATTTATTTCAATTTAATCAGAGAAGAAAATGGGCGCAAAGAATTTCAAGAAATGTATTGCAGAATTTTCCAAAATCTTCATAATGCTATTAACGAAATGTGTTTAACATTAAAGAGAACGTTGCCATTAGTTATCTGTTGATAGCATTACCGATTAAGTGATTAATTTGTTAATTGCATTATTTCAATAATCGAATCGATGAAGACATAACAGAAAACGTTCAACATGTGTCGACACTTAACTCCAAAGACAAACCGTTAAACTACAGTCACAAAATATCACGGTTGTTCCATATGAAATGACCGTTTTTTAGCGGCCTGATATTAGATGCCATTGATTCATTAATGAGAATGTTATATATGTGTATGTCTTATAATATCTCACTGAACTTGTGTGTTTTTTAGACTTGCTCAGAAATCAACCAGAAATTCTACGAGGGAGAATCGAAAAGAAACGCATAACAATTTATTGTGGCAACATTGTTAACAATGAAACAATGCACAAGAAAGCTGCACCAACTCTCGGCACATTTTTCCCATCATGGCATCAGATTCAATACAAGTCGATCATAAAACTCCGTTTGTATACCCACCTGCGCATAGATGATTTTACCTCTTCATCCGAACCAAAGCGTTGTTCTCCTAGGAATTTCTTGTTTGGCCGAAGAGGTGATAGTTAGATGGTGGGAGATCTGGTCTGTTGGGTGGATGTTTGGGCTCCTCCCAGCCAAATTCCTCAATGTACTTTGTCGGATCTCTTTGAAGAATCTGCACCACCTGGAGATGTTGCTAAGGTCCAGATAATCAGCACCATATACTCCAACATTTCCCTGTAGATATCATTCGCATTTTCTCGTTTGGCCCATTAAACACGGACTATACCTCGCTGTTCTTCAGAAGTTGACGATGCTAGCAAACGCGCCATGGTTATCGCGAATAAACAGATAATAATTTATTATTATTTTTTTGTTCTTTATTGTTGCGAGAATAGTTTCACATTTTTGGAAATTATAATCTGGACTCAACGTATTGGTATTTCCAGCCATTTCTTTATTTTTAGAAAAACAATATCTCTTAAAAGGCTTAACCAAATTTCATACAAAAATACGTTAAAACACCTTGTAAGTGACCCTCTACGTATGTATCAATTTTTAAAACTGAAAATAACGCATTTTCTTATGAATTTATACGGCAATATAGATATTATTAACCACACATAATACACTGAAGAGCCAAAACATTATGACCACCTACTCAATAACGCGTTGCACCACTTTTGGCCTGCAAGAGCTGCAACTCGCCTTGGCATGGATGCCACAAGTTATTGGTAGATGACTGGAGACAGGTTGCAACAAATGTCTAAGCAGCGGTCACGCAAAGTCGAGATATTCCGATATGGTGATGTTTTGAGCTCTGAGTTGCCGCTCCATGACGCCTCAAATGTGCTATATTAGATTAAGATCCGGCGAGTTAGGTGGCCAGGGCATTAATTTGAATTCACCCTTATGCTCCTCGAACCATGCCAACACAGCCTTGTGACATGGGGTGTTGTCCTACTGGAAGAATCCATTTTCAGTTAGGAAGACAGAAGCCATGTAAGCGTGCAACTGGTCCGCAGTGGTGTTCAGATAGCCCGCAGCTTTCATGGTCCGTTCTACCACAACTACGGGTCCCTGAGCCTCCCATGAGAATGTCCCCCAATGCAAAATACCGGCACCACTAGCCTGTGTATGGCCTGATGTACAGGGAGAGAGCAACTGTTCGCCTACAGATCAGCGAACCCTGACACGACCATCGACGTGATTAATAAGAAATCGTGATTCATCTGACCAGGCAACTCTCTTCCACTTATCCATGGTCCAGGCTCGATGTTCCCGGGTCCACTGCAGGCTTACTTGACGATGACGCTTGGTCAAGAGGCACACGAATAGGACGTCTGCTGCACAGTCCCATGTCCAACAGTGTCCGCTGAACTGTGTGTTCCGAAACACTTGCACTTGGACCTGCATTGTATTGGGCTGTCAGCTGAGTCAATGTCTGGCGCCGATCTTGCTTTACCAAGTGGAACAGTCTCTGACGTCCTTTTTCTTTGATGACGCATGGGCGTCCAATATCTTGGCGTCTACTGCTGGTTTCACAGTCATTTATCCACTTTGCATAAATACTAACAACGGCAGATCGTGAAAAACCTACCAGTCATGCAATTTCGGAGATACTCGTTCCTAGTCTTCGGGCCATTACAATCTGCCCTCTATCAAATTCGCTTAGAAATTCGGGAATTCAGCAGCCTTTCCTATCACTCAAAAAATTAAGTGCAAGACTGATTCCTGACCTTCTCCAGCAGCAGTTAAATACCATTCTCACTTAATTACGTGCCCTCCACGTCATCCAGATGACTTCATTCACCAAAGTGGTGATGATCAAAATGTTTTGGCTCTTCATTATATATTGCAATATAAACATAATTCATACCTCATTATGTTTATTTATTATTAATGCTTTGTTCGAAGCTATTATCACACAGCAGTATTTTTAATTGTAAAAACCTGCGCTAAGTTTACATGAAATAAACTAATACAGCGATGCGAGCAGAGCAGATCTGACAGTGTAGATGGGAGAAGAGAATGAGCGAACATACTTGGGAGGGAGGGGGCGGGGTGCAATGACCGCATGTGATCTAATATAAATGTGAAGAAAATCTGTAGCGTTTCTTGAATTGAAGATTGTGGTGTTATTCATAATATTCATCTTATCTTATATTAGCTGCTCGATGCGAAGATAAAAGTACCTAACACCTGTCATTTCTCTACTAGGGGATGCGAATCGGCCTTGTCGATTCTTCGACGGGGCGAGTAAACGTAATTTCTCGACCAATCAACACGCGGATCATTTCCTTTCTCCAGATGCAGGTCATAGAAGAAGTAGAATTCTACTGCTTCCATACCCAAAATGTAAAAAAAATTAACATAAGTTTGACCGTTTATTCGTTTGTAAATAAAGGACCAATATTACAGGGTATAAGTTCACTGTACATTGAGTGGCCAATTTATTATGACCACCTCCTCAGTCCTTCGTTGGGCCATCTTTTGCGTTTAATACTGCGTTAATTCTTCTTAGCATGGACTCCATGAGATTTGATAGGCGGTTACTGCCGTAATTTGCCGCCCATCTGTTGTCTTTTACAATTCTAGATACTCTGTTCTATCCGAGCATTCACTAGTCGATGGTGACCGCAAGTTGCCCGTTGAGACCCAGTTTTTAAGCTGACAGTCTAGTCTTTAATCACTTTAACAACAGCTTCTCTTAAACATTTCACAAAGGTGTCGATCTCCTTGATAATCGCTTCATGACTCCAAGCTCCTACAATCATCCCACTTTCAAAGTTTGTGAAATCGTATTGTTTACCCTATCTACAAAAACAATTCACCTCTACTACCGGCTTAAGCACTAGGTTTTACTTTTTTATATCAGTCTAGCCCTCGGCGTGACGGCATAGCTAATTTGCTTTAAACTGTCAGTTAGTCAAATAAATAGGCCACTCAGTGTATAAAAGTTACGAATAAATAGGCCACTCAGGTAAGAAACTTTTATAAACGAACAAAGAATGTAGACTCTGAAGACTAGTTACACTAGCAAGTCAAACTCAACTATTTAAAGTTCAAATATAACCTCAAGGTCACAAGAAGCACGGAGAAAATAAACATTATCACTTAAACTAACATGAAAACCACATATTTAAGTCTAGGCTCATGAAAATTCCAACAAATGGTAAGTCTAAAATTAACAATTGAAGAGACACGCCTCTTTAGTGACTATACTTGCTGGAAATATTTTTTATGCGTACAGTCACATATTAAATACGTAGCTAAAGTAAATAAAAGTTTAAAATGTACACTTGAAACTTTTCGAGCCATATTCTAAAATTTTTCAATTAAAGCATTTCGCGCTTAATTAATTCAGCTTTTGACCGTATAATTACACGTGTAGAAAAGTTTGCACCGATTATTTGATAGCTTAAAGCCTTTATCCGCTAAAGTCAACTTAACCAACGCTTCGGTGGCTCAACGATAGCAGTTGATTCGATCAGTTAACTAATCTTATTATTGGTGAAACTGCAGTCTGTGTAATGGAGAAAAATAACGATCACATAGGTAATTTAGTTGACATTACACTGACCTCCTGTATAATGGACGGCGAAATGGGCTCATGAAATCAACACTGTCCAATCAATATACAACGTACATCTGAGCTAATTAACAGGAACGTCGTTATCGAATACCTTTAAAAAAATGTTTACATCTAACTTCATCTCACTATTCTGTTTTTGTTTTTTTCCGTGTACAAGGAAGACGCCGACGGCAACTTTGAAAGGAAATCGCTCACAGTCATTGGCAAATAACTTCTTTTTACAAGTCCTTTAATGAATTAAAAGCATATAAATGATAGAATCTGGCTTACATTCTATGATCCAACTAAAGCTACTACACAGCAAGTCAATGGGCAAATTAATAGAATTGCCTATTGATTACTTTTATTTAATTAGCCTATTGAACGGACTGGAGCTAGGAAAACCATTAAAGGCATTGTTTCGAAGATATTTTATAGGAATGAAAGATATCGTAAATAAAATAATACTTTTTTATAGGAATAAGAACTTAACGAAGAAATTATAGTTTCAGTCCTGACATATAACTGGGAAACGTTTGATGGAAAAACAAAAGCCATTCAGAAATACAGGCATCACAGCTTTCCTATCTGCAATAGTAACATGAAATTTTAACAGATACTTTATTAATCACACACTGGATTTATTGCGTTATCAGAAAAATTCGTTCATTTTTCTTCCATTGTTAGTAGGATTATTAATAACATGAAAAGTACACTATTTACCAAAAAGTAATTGGGCACTTTCGATTTTAGACGTTTTGTCGAATATCTGGAAAAATATTTGACGAATTATCCTGAAATGTCAATGGATGTAAAGAGCAAATAGGGAACCAGCAACAAATTGAACAAAAAATAATGTTTGGGATCACCTTGTAAAAATAAAGCTTGAAATGCAGAGTAGCTTATGATTATGTTTTTTTACTTTTATGTTTCATTGGTATGAAAATAGCACGTATATTCATGGAGATAGAAAGGTTTCTTTAAGAAAATCGAAATTTTTTCGTAAGTTTTTTGTTTATAACATGCAGGGTTTTCAACAGACAAATCGTCGAGAACGTGTGACCCGGAACAATCGAAGGTCTTCTGCTGAAATGATTGCTACAGAGTTCAGAAATTCTGCTTCCTCTGTTGCTAGCACAATTACCATTCGCCGAGAACTCCATTCCTGGGTTTCCACGGTCGTGTTGCTGCTCACAAGCCCTTCATCACCGACAACATTATTGGGACGCTTAAACTTGCAGAAATTGCTGCATGAAAGAATGGAAAACTGTCTTATGGACTGATAATCACAGTACATACTCTGCAGTGTTGCCAGATTTAGTAACTTTTTAAAGTGCTTGTCCTTGTTTTCATTGTTTTGTGCATTGTGCACGACCAGGTGGACTTGAGAACTAGAAACCCTACGCCCTAGCCCTCTCACCCACCTGGCCGGCTCAGATGGACGAAGTTGGGTTTGGCGGATTCCTGGAGAATGTTTCCTACCTGTGCGGTCCCCACTGTGAAGTTTGGAGGAGGTGGCATCATGGTATGAGACTCTTCTTCATGGTTCAGACCGGGCCTGTTTGTTTCTGCTAAAGGAACGATGAATGCTGTTGCTTATCGAGACATCTTGGACAACTATGCACTGCCAACTTTGTGGAAACAGTTCGGGGATAGGCCTTTTCTGTTATCAATATGATAATGCTTCTTGCCATAAAGCAAGGTCTATACACGTGAATACAAAGAGAAAAAGGAAGGAAAAATTCCTAACTCGGACCTGGACTCGGACCAGAGACCTTGACCATCGCTGGCAACGCTCTAACCAATTGAGCTATTGCGGACAATGAACCGTCAAAGCTGTTGATTTTCTTAGACGTCTTCCACCAACTCATATTATTATTTTAATAATTGGCAAACCAAAATCAAATATCTTTGCAAGAGATACGCAATCAAACAATGCTACATGTCACATTAATATTTTTTGTCACGGTAAGCAAAAACTGTGTTTAATTTGTTTGTGTGCAAAATGTTCAAATAAATAGATTATACATGACTTTCACTTGAAAAGAGCCAACAGATGATGCTCATTTTCGTCGCGAACATAAAATCCCCCTGTAAGTCTGAAAGAACATCTGTGGAAATTACATAGGAGGAGTTAGCGTAAAATGCACACCCACACTTCGAAAAACTTCCGGCTTACGGTTTTGTTATTATCTATATTGATGTAATAAATATTTAAATTCTAAAAGCTTCTTTATGAAATTAAATTTTTATTAAATACTTAGCTATTCTTTGATATTTGTGGTGTTTCTAACTCAGATCAGTATTTATCAGGTGAACATCCACTATTACTAAAATCCAAGTTCTGTCTGTCTGTCCATTTATAGACACGGATCCTGTAAGAGATACCCTGAAACCACTTTATTTTGTGGATACTTCTGATCGTGTAGGGGGCGCTAGGAGAATTTTCATTCTAATTTCAGGATTTTTTCATACACAAAAATATTTAATTAAAGTCATTTTTCCTGCACTTCTATGGAGTTTTGTCTTCGTGGAACAGTTTGTAACGTCATAATTTGTTTTGCCAATTTGATGGGTTTTTTGTGGGGGCCAGTAGTGATAAAAAACTGTTGCACAAAAACAACTCAAAGTTTGTTTTAGACAACAAAGAGAGACGGGAAGACGCATGCTCAAGAATTACTAAATGAGAAATTTTTCACAAAAATAGCATTCAATAAGGTTTATTTTATTTTCATTTATAGTCCTCCTTAAAAAAGAAAAACAATTTTCCCGTTTTTAAAACGGGGCTTAATACTTCTTCAATAATAACAATGCTTTTACCCTCTTTCACTTTTGTTTTTTCAGTTAGCTACTTTCATCAAACATTAACAATTCCTTTGATGTTTTGAAGAATGTTAAGGGCAGCGATTAAAGTTTTGAGAAAAATGAAATATGAGAAATATATCTCCGTGACCTGGGAAAAAAATCCTTTCATTTTTTTGTCAATATTTAATTGTCAGCTTAGCTTCAGAACTTCCACCATCACTTTACCATGAGAAAATTTTACAAGAGAAAACAAAAATAAAGAAAGAATCTAAATAATTCGTTACAACGAAATTTCTGTTATCTAATGCTCGTATAAAGAAAGATGAAATAATTTTTTTTCTCCGGGTTAAAACTAGCATACATCATTAATTAGATTTTAAAATGTATATTCGAATTTTAAAACAACACACATGCTAGATATTACTTTTCTCGCAAAGAATGTCATATACGTGGCATGAAAACATCGTTCTATTTGTTTTTCATTTTATGATATGGAGCAGAATGAAAAATTGAAATACAAAGGATGGATTAAACTTAAAAGAATAAACAACAGGAAGATGTAAATAAGAATTAAGAACAAGCACTTAGTTTCTACATCATAAAGGTAAATATTTTCTAAGCAATGCTAGAAGATACTTCCTCGGAGAATTATTCTTTCACAAATATTCCATGTGAACCAAGCAAAAGGTGGATCGTCTTTAAATTAATTTTAGCGCTAGGAAGAAACTTATTTTAGAAAATTTTGCATCCAGGCTTAAGCTCCTGTAGATTGAAATAGGGGCAAAAGTAAGGCTAAAGAGGAGGAAGAGGTGGCAAAGTTTTTTTCCTCTTCATATTCTCCTTTTTTTTCTTCTTCCTTTCAACCTGGTGCCACAAAACTTGTCTTTAAATTCTCCATAGAGTCGTGCATTTTTTTCCTTTTTCGTCTTACCACCCTGGCTCGATAAAGAAGAAACAATCCCGTTCGCTCTTCTTTTCTTTTTTCTTTTTTTTTTTTGGGTTGTGTGATGTCACTACTATCTCGGGTGTAAGAGAGCAAGCGCGAGGATATTAGCTGTTAGCTATTTCATGAGACACGGGAGAACCGTAAGGCTGATTAAGGACGAAGCTAAGGGGAAGAGGACAGCCGGAGGAAGATCAGAGAAGAAGAAAAAAATAGATAGAAAAAAAAGAGGATATAAAAACGTTGGAGTTACTTACCGAGGGAGCAGTGTTTGCCGTTCCATCCCTGCATGCAGACGCAGGTTCCATTGTTGCACTGGCCGTGGACGACGCAGCGAGGGTCGCACAGCCGTTGGTCGCATTTGGGCCCCGTCCAGCCGTCTGAACACTGGCACTGGCCACCAATGCACTGACCGAAAGGACCGCAATTGGCACCGCACAACGCTAAAGGGAGAAAAAGAGACAAAAAAAAACTCAATCAAAAATATTATCAAAAGTCTTTAACTACTACTCGATTAGATACTAATATTGCGATTAGCCTTATGACATTTTATTATTACAGTATACAAACAGTTCCCGACTTAAGTAAGGTTCGACATGCGTAAATTCAGACTTAACGTGGTAAAAATTCTTGGAAAATAAAGCTTTCTATGGGAACATATTTACTAAGAATATTCAGACTGCGTTTAGAGCGTACAACTTTCATTCGTAATTTAATTTATGAAATTCTTTTTTGGTCCTGGGGGCGGTCTACAAGGTCCTGGTTGAATTAGGGACTTGCTTCCATCAGTTACAGATGAAGGTGACATCGATGGAAAAACACCTAAAGCACTTAGAAAATAACATGTACATCCGTTTTTTACACTTTAGGTAGCTTACGCTATACTTTGAGATACGTTGGATTTACCATACGGGTTGCCGACTTAAATTAATTCGTTTAAAAATACATTCGGCATCATACTGTGTAGTGCCGAAATTATGACATTTTGGTTGGAGTGCAGATTATGCAATGTTTATATTCCTGTATTTTTTCCTTTGTGTCGGTTTGATTCTAAAAAAGACGGAGGAGTCTGCACTTTGAGTCGGCTTGAACACATTTTTTTCTGACTTTACTCTAAAAATCAAATTAACATGGACATGAACTAGAGTAGTGTAATACAAAATTGAAATCTTTTTTAAGGACTACGTCATTTTTTTTTACCTTTTTCCCTTCATTCCAAAGAAAACACATGAAAAGGGAAAATGCACGTGCATTTAACTTTTTATACACACAGTCAGAGACTACAATTCTAACACTTAATGCAAATTTTGACGCTCTAACGCTAAGTTTGCTGGTACTGCCACCTTTCCGCTCGGTCCCTGTACTTGAGCTCAGCTTTTACTGATAACTGTTGAAATTACGAGGGTTGGGGCATAAGTCATTGCAGCTATTTTTTTCTCAGAGCAAAGGGATGGTATCACAAAATGTCATCTCTCAAGGAGGACCTAGCATGGCTCTGTGATTTCTTGTTGTTCCACAGAAGTTGACTAAGAACTGATTTAACACTGCTCTCTGTGCAACATAATATTTCCAGATTCACACATGGTAGAAGAAATGGTGAAGCAGATGGTATTCGGCGCCTCCTATATCGTTTGCACCGTTTTGTGAACGTTGCAGGGGACTAATTAGAGGCCCTTTAAAACGGGTATGTTTGCTGTAATGATTCTGAAACATGAACATGATGTTATGTTAACTACCTTAAAAATCATGAGAAGCAAAATGTTGGTGTGTTGTTAAATTCTGTACATTATGTTCATTTCTTGTCCTTTCATCTGTATATTTCACATTTTTCACCCATGCTCGAATTCTCACAAAAAAAATAGTTGCCATGACTAAAGCCCCAATCGTCGTAGATTTTTGAGTTTTTAAATATTATGATCTTCTAAATAATATATTCTTGCCTCTCCAGACCAGAATTTATGAGAGGTTATTTTTAAGAATAACTTCTATTTAGATTTTATAAAAATTATTTCATGAGTAATAATACAACGATAACCTTCACATGCACCTTGACGTAAATAATAAATTCAACATGTGATTTTGGATTTTGGAAATTTTTTTTTGCTTTGTTCGGAATTCCATGCTGGAATTTTTCGTGTAATGTCCTAATATGCATATTTGGGATGATGAAAAGTGCCCTATGGGATAGGTCACCCACAACTTCCAATTCATTGGATTCATCAAAATTGACATATCTGCTTCGGCTACGAAAATAAAAGGGGGTCTAATTTTTGTATCCATCCTTATATACGTAATCTTAAAGGAGATTTTGTGTAACATTGCCTGTTTTATACATAATAGATGAGTTCACAGAAAATATCCTCTTCCCACCTCTTTACATAGCCAAACTCTACACATATTTAAGTTAAAGGGACTTAATGATCATCTTTAAAATACGAGTTGCAACACGTGTTTAATAATAATCTTGTTTAATAATAATCTTGTGATCTCTCAGAATGAAATGAATTTTAGACCGAATGGTAAACTGCACCTCGGCGCTATGGATAATGATATTGCCTTTTCCAATGCGATCAATCTCCCTGTATCACTGTAATAAAGACTGGTTTCTTGAAAATGAGATAGAATTGTTCGAGTGTTCAGAGTCTTGATCTTAATTCCATACAATACTCTTGGATGAACCGTATCAATAGACATGAAATCAACACACCGATGGTTTTCGTTCTTCTGGCATTAGATTGGCAGAAAAAATAGCAACCCATTCCTACTACGTATAAATTGGCTGCAAATGTGCCCCGCTTTTATCATATATGCAAAAAGTGAACAGAGTGGCTACCAATTGCTATAATAAAACCATTTTCCCCATAATATTGTGGTGTCAAGGTTATATTGTAAAAATTTAATAATTTAATAATTTTAATAAAAGACATTTTAAGTATTTTCCTTCGTAAACGCCTACCAAATATTGAGCAGACATAGTAACTTTGATTATTTATTGAAAACATCCACAGGCTACCCAGTACGGAACAAGTTCTGTTGACTAACCATTCGGACGTCACCATTTTCCCATCTAAATTAAAATTAAGAAAACGCAATAAAAATAAGAGAAATTCTTCTTCCCTTAATGGAAAGCTAACAAATCGTTAAGTATAAATTAATTACAGTGACTCAACGGGAATGGGACATTAAATAAAAGATCTTTGAAATTTCATTAGGAATTTTCAATAAAAAAAAAAAAACTTTTTATTTTTCTTTCCCTTTGAAAATGTTGGAAGAGATGAGTGGGTGATGGTGGTAGTGGAAAGAGTATATACCGAGAGTTTTTCTTTCTTTTTGTCTCCGCCTGTATTTTACTTTCTCTCGGCGTTCTGTCAATTGAATTCTCCGGCAGTTTCCAGAGGACGCATGGAGGAGCATTGGGTTCAAAGCGGGGTTTAATCGGAATCGTGGGGGTTAAGGGTTTACGTGAGTTAAATGCGATACTCGGTATCAGCGAGTGAAATCAGGTCGAAGGAAGAAAATGTGATTTAAGACTACGAAGGAAGTAGGAAGGAAAAAAAAGTAGAGAGGGGGGGGGGGGGAGTAAAGAAAAGCCAACAAGAAACGAATGAGGGGAAAGGAGATTTTTATTTTCTTAACGTTAAGACTGCAATCAATGAAATCGATGTCTAAAATTACTAAAAAAGACTTAATATATCGAATTTCAAGGAACTTGGGTAATTTTTAAATGACAACAGTTATGGTCTCTCATAACGATCACGCACATATAAAAATAGTAAATACCAGAGATTTAATAGCCATATTAAAAATAGGGAAATAAAGTTTATATAACAATAAACACATAAAGGAACATGATTAAAAATTATTTTATAGAATTTAATTTATCTAAACTAACTTAAATCAACCTAAATATAACCAATATTTTATTTAACTAACAAGAAATTACTCCCCCACCTCTCCGACT
>JAHWFO010081923.1:2909741-2932026 GCA_023313115.1 Rhysida immarginata
AGGCAAGATCTGATTGATTGAAATGAGAAGAAAAATGACTACTTATGACGTTTTAAAGCATGGTTCCCACATGCGTAAAACGACGGCAGAAACCACGAAGCAGAAAAATATTTTGTCATCACTTGTTGCTTTCGTCTTTCTGCCTGACAGAAAATTCTCTCATCTTTGTAGGCTATGACTGGATCCAATTCGAAAAAAACGTTTTTTTTCTGTCGGGCAGAAAGATGAAAACAGGAAGTGACGTCATAAAATATTCTGCCTTGTAATTTCTTCCGCTGTTTTTACGCATGCGGGAACCACGCTTAACAATGTATGACGTTTCCGCTGCACGCTATTGGTCGCAGTACAGAGTTTGAGATATAGGCTATAAATGACTTTTGCTAGCAGCCATTGCAATGATATCACAATCGATTCAAAATGTGCACCTTTCGCAGCAGATGGCGCAAACGAAGATACATTCAGTACGATAGATACAGCGCCAGCTTTCTGCAACATTTGTGACTAATGTGTAACCAATTTTGAAACTTCTCTATCAGATTTTTACGGCTTTCGAAATAAACATACCACTTGCTTCATTCTTCTGCCGACCTCCGTTTCCGAGTTATTTCCTCTTAAAATCAGGGAGTCCTTTGTCGGACACCAGTAGGTTATACGTATATTGGTAATATGAACTAAAGCTAAATTTATCGCAGATGTGGATGTTCTTCCTCTTGTTTATCCGAAACTTGTCTTCTTTTCTGTAAGTTTCTTTCAATCATTTATAAACGATGCAGGAGTAAGGAGAGTTGAAGTATCAATCTATAAATACGTGTCGTGGCATCACTTATCTAAAATGCTTTCTTATTAGAGCGGAAATTTTTAAAACTGAACTTACTATTACAGGATTAATATGCCCTAGAATATTATCATTTTAGCCTATGTGCCTGTTTGATTAAGCCCATTTGATGTAAATTCCATAACAATTTTCTTGTGGAACCAGAATTATACACCCTATGTATTTCCTTCATATTTTTATTGCGACTCCTAGCAGAGAGATAAAGATGTCAATTTCGTTCCGAAGGAAATTCACTGTAAAAACCGACACCCCTACTGCTAGAGAGGAACCAATTAGTTCGCAAATGCAACTTATCATTTGAGAAGATCATTATTTTCACCGATCATTGCCCCAAAATCAATGGTTTTCCTAAAGCTACATTTCCAATGACGGTAATTGGAGACAAATTGCCGCAGATAAAATTCGTGTCAAATTAGACTGAAAAAATTCCAACGTAACACATGTCTAGAAAGATAGTACTATGTATGTTATAAACAACAATATATTGAAATTACGTAGCCATTTAAGCATTCTTGCTTTTTTTGGCACCAGTAAATCGGTTTTATTTAACAAGAAACGGTGCTACTTTTTTTTCCCTTAAATCTTAAACAGTGGCATAAATTTCCATGAAGGAAACGATCCAAACTTCATTTGGCAAGCGTATTTCCTCTTGATTACGATTTGATGATTGCGATAAATCATACATATTTAAATTAAACTGTGCACAAGAAAAATTTCGAAGAATTTATAGCATATGAAAGGTTAAATACCAACGTGGAGCAAGCAGTTTCAAAATGACCTCCGTACCCACACAAACTATGCAGTTTTTATTTCCAAATTTCTCCTTTTCCCAAATTGTAATGTTTCTGTGATTAAGCACTACTTATGTTAATGAATCCTCGTCCAGTTTCCTTAACTTCTTGTCTTGGATGATGTCCAACTCTCACGCTGGGGATTTCCTCAAAAAAAAACTAGGAAGCAGAGAGAAAGAGAAAAAGGAAAATGGTTTGACGCTATCGAACCCTCACGAAATCCTTTGCCGACCTTCCAGCTTGAAAAGGCGAGCAATCGCGATAATTGCGGCAAGGTTAATGTTGTGTGAAGTGGAACTCTCCGAATGGATTTAATCACGGTTTACTTTAGTGGAATTATGAAACTTTTTCTTAAGACTATTTGCTTTGAGATTAAAGCCGATCGAGTTTGGATATTTAAGTGGTCCATAGAAATATGCAGAAAATGAAAAATTTATTTAAGAACGAATATTTTTTCAGCAAACTGATACTCAGACAAGGAATTTAATAAAGTGTAATCATAAGGTCGTTTTACGCAAACATATATGAATGACTCGAAGAAATCCATGTACGCCAACCTATTTGTAGTGCATGATGTCCCGTATGTGCTGAATAAAGTACGCCATTACGGATATACATAATCATAAAATGCCTTTAGTTTTAGACTGCTAACAGAATGCCGCGTTCTGGTGCGAAAAGCTACGAAAGAGGTGCATCCTGTTTTAAGCCAGGGTGATTTCGAAAGGATTGCGCCCATCTAGCTTTTCTAACTTTAACTTGCATCGACTAATTTCTGACCCCCGAAAAATTTCTAGAAACATCTTGCTATACCTACCATGAAATATGTGTCGTAGAATTTAGTTATGCATTATGATAGTGAAAGGACATTCTAAACACCTATGAACTCATGTTAAGTCAAAGGCACATAATATTACTCCAAAAATTCATTAGCATTTTCTAAATACATTCTTAGTTATTCAAAATCTTTCGGACCTCTATGGCCCTGCATATTGGTTTAAACAAAGAGTAGATGCCCCATTATTAACAGAGTATTAAATAATTTTCACAGTATAACGCATAAAATTTTCTTTACTAACTATAATCATATATAAAAAATTATTCTTATTTCTAATTAGAAGCCGTTTATGATCGCAGGTCCATAATCAGAAATTTAAGTATTGCTCGAATTATTTCTTCTATTTCTGCGTTTACTATTTGAGAGGTTTCTATTCTCAATGGTTTCTCAAGTGTCATTAAAGAACCGATTAAATTTTAATTTTATATGCCTCTAAATTAATCTACTCCCAATGTTTGTCAAAATTTAATTTAAACAAGAAATTAATTCATTCAAGGAGAATATAGAAAACTTGAGTTCATCTATTTTTTACCCCATTTATCCGCACTTTTTAATCCTAATTTTTTTTATTGATTTTTGATTTTTGAAATTGATTTTATCGAACATGGTATTTACAAAATGATAAAAAAACTGCATCTTCTTTCGTTTCTCGTCATTTCCGTTCCACACGGTGCCGTCTAAAACGCTATGTGACTGCTACCACCACAAATCCGTCTCCACTGGGACAATTTGGTCCAAAATTCATAATAATGTAGATCTTGCTTAAAGGAATCTCTAAATTAAATTTCACTTCTTCACATACTTATATACTGTACAGAGAGATGGACGGACCCCTCTAACTCCCGACCTCGTAACACCGACCCCAGCGGGCCAATCATAAACAAACAAAATAGTGAAGAAGGACATGCCCGTGGTAAGCTACATTCCGAATTTCAACTTCCTTTGTCAAAAATGTAGAAAACATGACGGGGCAGACGGACATTCTAAAACCATTAAATAGCTCCATTCTTCCGCTAATTAATAATCAAACGTGAATAACAAGCACTAGTTGTTTGCTTTAATAAGACGGTACTGTGCGTAGCTAATAGAGATGATTCTACTAAAAATTCAGATATAAACCGAGTTTTAAACCAATAAAATTGATTTTCTCCCACCTAAAAATAAAGAAAATTTTCCTTAGAACGTCTCTAAGGTTATCTTCCTGCAAATTCATTGAAGAGAAATCAATTGTTTCCCATAAGCGTGTCGGGCAGTTTGCCTTGGACAACAAGTCTAGCAACTATAAAATGTACGAAAAACATTTAGACGCCCTTCGAATCTTGAATTTTAATCACATGGACATTTAAATCATACTGATGTTCCAAACCAGTTCAAATGGATTAACTGTAATCTAATTATTCACAGCATTAAATTAATTATAGTGGCATTCCAAGTTATCCGCAAACCATACAAAGTTCAGGAAGCAGACGCTCGTAAAGTCTGAAATTCATGGCGGGGACTTCCACCACGCTTTCTGTTCTCTGTTTTCCTTTCCATTTAGAGTCATTTTTCAAAGATATCTTGTTGTGGTTTACGTGTCTGTCCGTTGTCAACTAAAACTAGTAAATATCATAGTTTTTTTCCCTTCCTTTTCTCCTTGAAAGAGGCAAATTATTGGACAGTCGTGACAGAAGCAGTTTATATCTGAGCAATCTCTGGTTAATTCAAATCCTCCATCCTTCTTTATCTAGGGAATTTTTAAGATTGGTATAGTAAGAAAATGCTTGTTTAGTAAATGAATCTTGTGAATAAAACTTTTTATTAAACATTTAAATATAATGCCCAAATATTATTTTTAAAACACTGCGGAATTCTCTTATGATTATATTGAATTACAGATATATATTTAGAGCAAAATGGAAAAATGAAACACGATAGAGGATAAACTATAAACCAGAATCACACTATTTCCTTTGAAAAGTTCCCTTCTCAATAGTTATATTGGAAATTTCTATAACTGATGCTTATGGATGAGCTTGACCACAAAATGAAACTTAAAGCCAATCTAAAGTAATCCTCAAACGAGTAAAAGAATAAAAACAAAGATAGTCATTGGACAGGCGTAAATCGGTTATATTTGAATTTCCCAAAATCATTATTGATACTGCGGATGTGCAAACTCTCTTGGCAGACTATGTTGTGCAAATATAATATGTATTAGAAATATAATGTATCCAAATGTGATATTATTTCATTTACATTTTCAGTAGCATAAGTAACATAAAATATAGAAAACAATTGTAATTAATTAATATTACGAATGATAATTAGTAAATTGCACTTGTTTCTGAGTGATAATTAGAAGATTGTCTATAAACACATATCGCTAATGGTAAAAGCAAAAACAGGGCAGACGACTCTACGTTCATCTGATAAACTTCTGCAAGCAATATTAGAATATTCGAGCATATGTGACTGCACATATTAGGAAGAGTAATAAGAAAATATGAATTTCTGCAGGGGGAAAACGTACTGTTGCAGACTCTTATTGTTAAAAAAGGTAATTTTTTACAGCCAATCGATATACATGTACAATATAATTTTAAAGGAACGGTTTTTCACTGCCCTATTTCTAATGTTCGTAGTTAATTTTTAATAATATAGATGAAAATTAGAAAAGACAATCTACAGTTGGAATCGAACACAGGTTGATTCATACAGATCAATTCGATAATATTTTAAAATTATCATTTGTTACATTTTCAATCCATACAATCTGATTTCATAACTATACTTTTGCATGAGTTTTGTTCACTGACAGAAACAATCCGGGTTAGATGGAGAAATTTCTACTTCCTTCCTTCAGAAATTGCTAATAGTTCCGTAGAGTGTTTTCGTGCAATATAATACTTTAAAAATTATCGAATAGGGAAAATTTTCATGCTAGATCGGCAACTCTATATATTCTATACAGAGGATGGGCAAGAATGAAGATGAACAATTTTTAAAAGTTTTGGTAGGAGCGCCGTACTATTTCAAGGTGGCAAATATGCAAATTTCTATACATACGCTTCCGGTGAAGCGTTCTGAAAGTTAGATTCTTGAAAAGGAAACATGTCTTTCCCAAAATTAGACCCCATAAGAAAAAGCGAAGTTTTTAACAGCTTTTACAAATGAAATGGTCAACTTCACAAATAACACTACTCTGCAAATTTAAAAAAAAATTCGAGGCCCGACACTATTTCAGCTGATTCTTATGTAAAATGACTTCCTGAATACGAATATAACCTTAGTTTTCCCCCATCACCCACCATTTTGCTGGGGCTCCCCCCCCCCCCCCCAACCCATTTTTATCATTTTTCGATAGATTTAGAGGGTTGAAAAGGTTTATTTCAGCCTTTAAAATTCTTCTAAGGGGCTAGAAGGCTGAAAAGTTCTAAAACATGTACATTTATAGCATGGAGGCACATAAGGGAGGAATTATCCCCTTTAATTGCTTAAAAAATCATTAAAATTTGATCGATTTTCCGTTTTTTCGTATTTTTGAAAAAAATAGCGAAAAATAGCAAACTTTAATGATTTTTTAAACAGTTAAAGGGGGCAATTCACCCCCTAACGTACCTCCCTACTATACATAATCATTTTCTAGTACTATTCACCCTTCAAGACCCTTAAAAGAATTATAAAAGCTGAATTAAACCTTTTCATCCATCGAAATATATCGAAAAATGATAAAATTGGATTGGGGGCATCCCCCAAAAACGGTGGGTGATGGGGAAAAACGAAGGTCATATTCGGATTCAGGAGGTCATTTTACGTAAGAATCAGCCAAAATTGAGTCGGGGCTTCTTTTCATGCCGACCAGTTTAATTCGTCAAATCAGACGATGAGCGCAGGAACGATATCCAAGCTGAGAATAGAAGCTAAAGAAACCACTGTAACCACGGTATCAGCAGTGAAGAAAAGACGCAAAGCTGGACGACATATTGGGGTTAGTACTTGTAAATTAAAACGTTTCAGGAACATGCTAAAATCTGCATACCCACCGAGCCAAAGAAGTATGGTTAAGCCAACAGACAACTGGCAAAGTCAATTAGGATCTCCATCTTCCCGCCACTTAATAATGAGATGTAATATTTTTACAATTTTTATATGTAGGTAATTAACGAATACCATGACAGTACTGCCTATCTTTTATAATAAAGATGAACGATTTTGATTTTGTTTGGCCAAAACTGTGTCAGTGATTAGTTGGCATAAACCGTGGAGGAAAATTGACACATTATCTTTAGATAGATATAATTTCTACTGGCATGATCTAAAAAAGAACGAAGAACAATAGTCCAAATGCCTGGAAGGGATGAGACCGTGTAATGGTTCAGCGATCTTTTAGTTGGAATGGGCAGTCCAATTTAGTATTTATTTAAAATTATAAAAAGAGCATATTACTGTCCTAAATCGATATACTCGTGTTGGACTCGAGCCGAAAATTAATAACAAAGTGGCCATATATATGAACATTTACTTAATCCAGCAATAAAAGAGTTTTGAAAAATCAAAGATGACCGTGTTAATATTCGATTATCACGTCTTAAGGTATGAAAAATAATACACTCTTACTGATAAAAATGTTTTAAACATCAAAAGGAGAAGGAAAGAAAAAATAAAGAGGGATGAGAAATATCCTCCAATCATAAATCTTGTCCTTTTTTTATCCTCTTCCCTCCGACAACCGCAAACGGATTTTTCAGTGATCGCGTTTCTCGATGACGACATTTTGATATTTCATTCGGTGCCACTGATCCAGTCTCCCCGTTGCGCATTCATCACTCCAACCGGTGCAGACATCTCAACAAAATTCAGAAAAGTATTGAGAGAGAAAATAGAAAAATGATGAAGCGAATTCAGTGTCCCTTATGAAACAGTTGGCAGAAGGCGGGGACTTCGACGTTGGAGAGCTGCCAGAAAAGAATTTTGGAAAAATCAATCCCGTTCGATTTCATTCCTTCGCAGATTAATTCCATTTGCTTTTACATATCGAGAATATTAAAAACGTTTAATTACCTCTGTGGCATGGCATTACGACTTTATCGGACTATACAGACTGTGATTAGAGTTCCATTCCTCTTTTCCCTTTCCTCTACCCTCTCCTCCCCCACAAACCTCTCCTTCGTGAATTAGAGTGCACATTAAAAACCCTCGCGAAAATAAAAGCATTTTATTTTGACCACTGGAAAATCGTATTTCCAAAATGGTTTGCCATTGAATAAGAGTTGCAGAAAATGCACTCAGTAAGTCGAACTGCGTGATTCAAAATAATTTAATTATCTGGATTTTTATTTGTACTTCATTGAAATATTTTCTCCCTAAACTATCGCTTGTTATCTACGTAAAAATTTACTGACTTCTGAAAACGAAGTAGCAAATTATTGTTTTTTATTTTTAATTTCAGTTCTAAATATTTTAAGGGCTATTACAAGAGATATACTACAAATATTTAAAAGATATTACAGCTAATATACAAATTCAAAGATAATAAATTTCATCAATACACAAATTGATGCTTTTTCCTCTTCTTTTATTAGATATTATTTTATCCTTCCTTGAATCTAAAATAAAAACATTTACATCAAAGAACCATCACTTTATGACCAGCTCCTATTGAGAAAAATAAACGTCCCAGTAAAAAAAAAAAAAAAAAAAAAAAAAAGCAAGCAACGCGTATCAAACAAACAGTGCAGTACAGAGCTTCACAATCACAAGCTCGGCTTCCTCTTAGTATTCCAAGTCAAACGGGGAAGCTGCCGATTTATCAGGCTTTGATATAGGGCAAATTGTGATGGCACGGCGCCTCAAACTTGGCATTTCTGAAATTGTTGGTCTTTGGATTGCTCACGTGCCGATGACGAGAGTACTTATTAAGGGCGGTTCATATTCAGCGATTTCGCGTCGAATTCGCCGTATCTGGCGCATTGGACGCGATTTTGGTTGCCGGGGCCGTTTAACATTCAGCGAATTCGCGGCGGAAAGCGGGTTAGAGCCGACAACGGCGCGAGTTTTCGAATTCCAACCGTGTTGGAATTTTCAGAAGTCACTCCTAATGCGCAGCCAATCAGCTACGAGTGAGACCTCTCCAGTCCCAGAATCCTTAGCAAATGTTTCTAATCCACTTCCGCCAGTCAAGTCGGCCATATTGAAATTCGCCGATAGCGTGTTTTCTGTGCACGTGTGCCTCGTTTTCTGTCATTTTTCCTAATTAAAAAATCTAATATACATGTACACGATGCCAAGAAAGCCATGTTATCACGATATACATACACGATGTCTAGAAAGCAACAGAGACTGGATGAAAGAACGACTCATCGAACATCAAACCAGAGCGGAGTTTGCCTATTTGGGGGGGATGGGGAGGACGCAGGCTGAAAGCAGAGAAGGAAGTTCGCCTAGCTTCCCATTTCGTTCCCGCTGAATGTGAAACGGCTTCGCATTTTAACACGCGCGGCTTTGTGACGCTTTAGAAAACACTTGGATTCGGGAAAACGCTTCATTCCGCGAAGTCGCTGAATGTGAACCGCCCTTTAAATGTGATGCAAGTATGGGAAAACAACGGATCATCGTCCAGCCGTGTGTCGACCGCAACCAACTGATGCCAGAGGTCAGCGGAGACTGTCATGATTGTAGAGCCATCGTAATGAATCATTTCGACAAATCACCCCCAGCTACAAATCATCCATCGCAAACATTTCATCGAACCCTTCTGCATGGAAGTGTGTAGCCGTAGACCCAATCGGATCCCAATATTAACTGCAATCCATTGACGACACTGCATGAGGCTGAAAAAAAATCATCGACATTGGACCATTGATCGCCTGGTCCGACGAATTCAGATATCTAGTGCATCACGTAGACGGCATCTAAGACATCACCACCGTCTCGAAATGTACGGGACCTGCTGTTCAGATTAGGATCCAGATACACCAGGATCTAACGCTACCCCTTCGCGTCGATTTCTCGCGGAGTAGCCATTGTTTGGCGAGTTAAAATTGAGCCTAAATCTTGTTAGATTCGGTCATAATACAAATACGTTCATTAGGTTCGTGGATTGTTGTTTATGTCGCACCATATGACAATATCTTCACACAAATTTACACATATCCATATCCTCCTTCAAAGCAATCGCCATTGGCTGTTAAGCAAGCATTGGTATAGCTTGTGGAAACATCTCTGAACGATACTGGAAGAAATATCCCATATGACTACTCGTGTGGTCGTGACGATCTACTTCTTCGTAGCTGTTCTTTCATGCGGGCAAAGAGAAAGAAATCGCATGTTACGAGCTCAAGTATATATGGAGGAAGTGGCAAAGCGACGATCTGTTAATTTGCCAATTCCTCTTGGACAAGCACCGACCGATGTTCAGAGACGTTGTCCTGTACTAACAGCTAATTCTTGCTGCTCCTTATTCAATTCTAGTACTTCACGTTCGCCCATTGATTAAACTGCGACATTCTCGAGGTCCGCCGCTAGCATTCAACTGTCCTTCAAAGCAGAGACCGTAGTAGTTCTGTTACTCTGGAACAAAAGATGAATATCAAGTTATGCAACCTATGCGCTGTTGTATACGCCAGCGATGCTATGGCTCGAATCCACGAACTTAATTACTCTAGTGGTATATGATATAGAGTATAAATGCACATTCTTATTACAGAATCGTCAACTAAAGTTTAGTTGGTGGAATTTTCGACGACATTCACGAGTTGTGTTACAACCGAACAATAGCTTAACAATGTTTTTCATATACCCTTCCTTTGTAGGATATATTACTTGAAATGTGACAATATTCTTTGCTCTTATCATTTGATAAATATTAGAGCTTTTTACAAGGTAGTCTTCCCTACTACATCCTCATTGATTCGTCAGAATTTAGATTGCCTCCTCACCCTTTCCACATTATGTGATGAAGCAGTTCCATTACCTAGAATTGCCCTGTTGATGTCCATCAGACCCCGTAATAGTCTCGAAACCGATGAGTCATCATGATTTACAATAAAAATTTCAATCAATCAAATATCCATTACACAGTGAAGAAGATTTCAGAGTTGAAAAGCTGCAAAGAATTCCTCTGAGCAAGCATGGATATATGTCATTCTGTTTTCAGCGACACACTTTAAGGTTTGTAGACTCGGGGGATGAGGTGGTTACGCTTTTTGATTGGTCCTTCAGCGCATCGAATTTTAAGTTGAGGATAACGTGATTCGATTTACGATGGCTTCTGGTGACTCTTTGCAACTGCGACTTTGCGTATATCTCGTCTATTAAGATATTTTTCATTTTTATAATGTATCTTCTTTGTTTTCGATATTACTTAGAAGTAAAATATGAAAAACAGTCGCAAATATTCAAAGATAAAAATAAAATTTAATATATAAAATTTCGGACAAAACTCTATTTCAAATAGAAAACGCTGCTGAATTAAAACATTTAAATGATAAAAAAGAGGTAAGTCATAACAAATATGCAATTACAATTATACGTTCAAAGATACAGTTTTATGGATAATGAACAAATTTTATCGCGTATAAAAGGATGGCGTATAAATTTTCAAAGAAACTATTTTGAATAGAGCTTACCTTCAGCACAGTCCGAGCCTGTCCAGTACTTATCACAGAGACAACGGCCAGTTTCGAGGTCAAAGGTTCCATGACCAGAACAGTTAGGAAGACACCGGACGAGTCGATCGTCGAGAAGACTGCAATTCTGACCTCGCCACCCCGGCCGGCAAATGCATTGGCCCTCGGCGCACACACCGTGCTCCGAACACCGGGGGTCGGCACAATCAACTGTGAAGAAGAAAAGCAAAAGTCAGAAATCATTATTGACCTAATTATAGTACTGAAAATAAAATAAAGATGAATGCATAAGGGAGCCATTTTTTATAATTCTGAAAATTTTTTTTAAATAACTTAATAAAAATTAAACTTTACATATGTATATTGTTATTGTTGTGTTTGGGAACCAAACTCGGATCAAGTCCGGAAGCCAATCCCAGAGGCGGACGCAAAAGAGGGCCAAGCCCAAGGGGCTCAAATAAAAGGAAGGGAAATTAACGTGGTCTTGGGAGTACTGATGTTTAGGTATAGGAATTTCGTTACTATGTGACAAGTGTTTAGGATTGTGGATTATTATTATTATTATTATTATTATTATTATTATTATTATTATTATTATTATTATTATTATTATTTGTGTTGTTGTTGTTGTTGTTGTTTGAAAGAACAACTTAACGAGTTGAAGAAGAAATGAAGGTAGATGAAGATTTATACAGTATGTCTATATAAAAATAATAAAGTCTGGTGATAAGAACTTTCTTACTATATGACATGTGTGCCAAATTGTGGCTTTCTGTAAAGCAGTGGTTCTCAAGGCACAATTCCACTGAGGCAACATGTAACATGCGTCAATGCCGAATGCTACACAGAGTCTTTCAACTGAAAGAACACGAAGCGACAAGTAGCAAAATTTGGGGCACATAGTCACACACGGGCAACACTAGAAAACATGTAGCATGCGTCATGTCGTTCAGTGTTGCCTCGGTGGAATTGCACCTTTAACCTTTTTTGGCTCACGGAGCCATTTTTAGAATCAATTTCTCTGCGGAGCCCCTTACGCCTACTTAATTTCTATGGGTGAGCCCCTTAAACAAGAGATATATTTTTATTTATTAGGTATTTATTGTTAATTTTAATTTTAATAATTTTTATTTGTTTTATTTTCCTGGAGCGGTCACGGAGTCTTAAAACTGCTGTAGTGTTTCGAATATATAGGTATACAATATGAATATTCAGTGTGATTTTGCCTGCGTATTTCTTTTGAAAATGATGTGTATTGGGAATGGAAATATCAATTCTGCATGTCACTTTGTTTTGTATATTTACGAGCGTGAGATGTGGTCTATTATGACGAACACTCTTGTCAGTTATTAATGCTCTGTCAAAACAGAGCTCTGTCAGAATTTATGCGATGCATTATGTTAAGACTGTATAAGGGATTTATTTATAACTTAGAATGTTTACGTCGCTAAGATTGTTTACTTAGCTAGATATTGATTTTTGACATTGGCATCCTGTTTATAATCTGTGAATAATCCGTAAGTGCAAGTACTTTCGCAAACTTGTACCCGGTGTTCAAAATAAAACGTTACGACTTTTTATCTCGTAAAGAAAGCGTTATCGAAAAGAAATATTTGAACAAATGTTGTACCATATGAAGGGGGCAATACGATAGTATTATTTATTTTGGCGAAGGTTTTCAAGGTTATTTGAAGGTGAATATCATTTTTTACCGGCATTTTATACTACTTTAACAAACTGCAAATTTTTTTTATCTAAAAACTTTTTTATCCGACCCAAACTTTCGAAAATATTTAATTCGAGGATTACGAAATTTTTCTATAAAACAAAGCTTTATTCTAAGCTAATCATGAGGTGCAGTCTTTGATTGTTAATTTAGTGGTCTTTGAAGGTTAATACATGTACATGGTTAACATTAATTTTTAAACCCATGTTTGGTGTGACAATATTTTATTGCAAGTCAAATAACAAAACCTTTTTCTCTAAATAATTTGTTTTTAATCTATGTAGATCGCGATCGCTGGAGATCCTCCATAGGGCTGCTGCCCCTGCGAACCTAACGGATAAGCGGGTTTGGAAAGTAAGTAAGTAATCTATATAGGGTGCTCTCGAATAATGTGCACAAACTTGTGGGGGGGGGGCCGTGATAGAGGGATCAAATCTAAGCAATATTTCCCTCTTTCATTTTTTTCTCTGGGGCATTGTTTTTGAGATAAAAAATGTTGGACGTCGCGTAGACATAATATGCCACTCAACCCGTGCTTCTGGAACACGTCAAAATCATGATCAACCATTTAATAAAAAGAACAAAAACACATACAGTACAATAATGTGACTTGTTTTATGAATTACATGTGACTTATTATGTTAACCCTTACTGAATATCATTTTCATGTTTGCAATTTTATTTAACACGTTTTCTTGAGCTGCGCGTTTATTGTGTGATAGTCGTAGAATGAACTCATCCAAACGTTTTTGTCGTGTAATGGTGGAATTGTGCAACTCTGAAGTCTTCTCTTGAGACCCGAAGAGTATGTATCCAAACAACTATTTCCTGCAGGTAGGATTTCAACATTTTTTTATCTCAAAAACAATGCCCCAGAGAAAAAAAATGAAAGAGATAAATGTCGCTTAGATTTGATCCCTCTATCACCCCTCAAGTTTTGTACACATCATTCGAAAACACCATGTATACAGGGTGAATCAAAAGTCTGTTACCCTCTTCCTATTTTGGATACCAATGTAGTTACGCAAATTCCAATACAGGGAATGAATCGGAACTTGATGGTGCTCTATCTGATGGATTTTTGTGAAGTTTTTTTTGTTTTGTTTGGAAATTGCTTTTGAATAAATGTGCAATTCAATTTTTTTGTGTATCTCTAACGGTTTTCGAGATAGAATTTGGATGTGTCCTAATTTGATATTTGAGATGATGAAAGGTGCTCCATCAGATAGAGGACCTTCAAGTTCCTATTCATTCCTTGTATTGGAATTTGCGTAACAACATTGGAATCCAAGATAGGAAGAGGCATAACAGACTTTTGACTCACCTTGTATATACATGTCCTGACTGCAGCGGATACCACTTTTCTTTATATAATTTTTGTTATGTCCTGACTGACTGATTCATCATCGCCGAGCCGAAACTGATGAAGTTAAAGAATAAAATTTTCACAGTTGGTTTATTTTGTGACTTAAGCAGCCACTAAGAAAGGATTTTATTCTTTCTTTCTTCCTTTCCATTTATTTTAAAAATTCAATTTACTTGCAGCTGAATGGGATTTTTTCCAGCTTTAAAAAATTGTGACGTCGTTGTTTGCTTTGTTTAATGAGGATTTTTGCGATTGTTCAGTGAAGCAGCATCAACAATGACTGCAAGACTTTCGCGCCGAAATACAGTGTATCATTCATTTTGAATACCGACAGATGGCGGTGACTGTATTTTAAATTGTGCTATGTTGTTAATTGTTTGCACAAGTCTACAACCCGAACGGGCACACAGAGAGGGCACACGCTGCTGGACGGTCTTTCCAAATATATGAAAATTGTTCTGCATAATATCCAGTCCTTAATAATACGACTTTTATGTGCGAAAATATTTTCACTCGGTATCTGCTAGTAAACTAATAAATTTCTAAGAAAACAGTTTTGTCTAAATAATTTTTTAGTCTGAGTTTCTTATGACATTCAAGAACGACTTTGTAAATTAAAAAAGTAATATCCTATTAAGTGTTCAAACTGATGTTCTTCCACTTCCAGACATTTTATGGCCCTCGCATACGCGTATATTATGTTAAATATCTTCGAAAGTTTGGGTCGGATAAAAAAAAAGTTTTAGACAAATAGTTGCTGTTTTCTAACGTAGATTTAAATGCCAGTAAAACAAAAAAAAAACTATAATTTAAAAAAATGACGTTGACCTTCAAATGATCCTAAAAACCTCTACCAAATAGAAAATATAACATTGCCCCCTTCATATGGTACAACATTTGTTCATAAATTTCTTTTCGATAACGTTTTGTTTCTGAGATAACAATTCGTAACCCTTTATTTGATCACCCGGTATAATCAACACCACCTAAAGATCAGGCCTGAGCGCGAAAACGTCAAACATTGTTACATCATCATGCGGAGTCATGATTTAGAGCTTATTATTGATAGAAATGTGATTAAATATGGTCTCGTATGATAATGTAACAATGTATAACTTTTTCGCGCTTAGGCTTTATCTTTAGGTGGTGTTGCTATAATATGCAGGATGATTTCGTGTGATTTGGCATTTTCTGAATTCTTGGTATGTTTTCTGTAACTTAGTGTTAATATCCTATTACCATCCTCGATACCGAAAAGGTAAAAGAAGAATAGGAAAGTTAGAGATCGCATGTTTGCCTAAAAAAAACTGTTTAAGTAAGTTAGCTTCGATTTATCGCAAAGTTTGTGTCAACAATAAATCTTGCAGAATATTTCATTTTGCATCAACTGAGCTTTGTATATTCCTTGTATAAAGAATGAATGTCCAGATACAACATACTAACATATAAAGTAAAAGAGCAGGGAGGGGGAGGAGTAGAATCATATAAATGCGAAAACACTTTCTGATGTCGATTAAAAGTTTTATGATGTTTTAATAAGAAGAGAGCCGTAAAACTTTTTATTACAGCTTTTTAAAATTGAAACTTTTGCAAGATGGGGAGAAGGAAAGCACGTAAAACTTCCGTCTGATAATATAAATAGGCTGATTTTTCATAAGGCTGTCGTGGCGATCGGAAGAGCTTTTTTCTTTAAAAAAATTTCATTTTTTTATGCAAAAAGGAAACACACAAAAAAGGGGATAACTCTGTTCGGAAGCACGATTTTTTATTCTTAATTTTTGCGATTGAATTGGAAAAGGGAAACGGTAGCATCATTTTCAACATCTGTCGATCGTGCTCAAGCAACGAGTTTAACATTTAAGGCGTAATTAGAATGCAGAGCGATCACCTCATTAAGACGACGAAAAATCCAAATGACGATGGCGGGAATGGGAGTAGGGGTGGAGGAGGCAGCCAAAAGAGGTAGGAAAAAAAATAATAATTCCGCCGAGGTAGGAATGCTACAGGTGATGGCTGCTGCCCCGCAATGCACTGCCGTCATCGAGCGGAAAGAAGTCGAAGGGACGGCGGCCATTTTCATCCTCCTCCACCGCCAGTAATAAAAAAACATTACTGTATTTAAAGGAAAGAGAGGAAAGGGGAACAAAAAATAGAGAATTCATTAAGTAAAGACCTGATGTTAACCGTTTAATGATGAGGAAAAGCATAGTTTCATTTTAACGATTAACGTTATCTGTAATAATTTTGCAAAATAATTTCATGGCTTTATTATTATTATTACATGACGTATTATTATTATTATTATTATTATTATTATTATTATTATTATTAATAATATTTTTGACCAGCTTACTCAATTCATCGACCCTTATCTATCTGACTCGCAACATGGTTTTCGCCCTGCGCGTTCAACTCAATCTAATTTGGCATCTTTTCTCCACTATATTACTTTGCAAGTCGACAAAAGGCAACAGGTCGATGCCCTGTTCTTAGATTTTTCCAAGGCTTTCGATCGAGTCAATATCAATTTACTACTTTGTAAATTGCGCATTATTGGTTTCGAGAATAACGTTCTACAGTGGTTTTCTTCTATGCTGATTGGTAGAAGTTTTAAAATCTGCTCTCAGGATGTTAAGTTACCGGCTTTTCCGATTAAAAGCGGTGTACCTCAGGGCTCTCCATTGGGTCCCTTGTTATTTAACATTTTCATAACGGATCTTTCTCACTTGCTGGAGCAATTACCTATCCGCATTCTCGTCTATGCTGACGATATTAAGTTATTTTATTCAATAACGAATTGGAACAGCTGCGAGGCCCTGCAAAATGGCCTGGATTTGGTTTATCAGTGGTCTGTAAGCAACGGGCTTGAACTCAACGCGGAAAAATCCTACGTGACCTCTTTTAACAGAAAAACCGCGCCTTTCTTTTTTGATTATTATATTGAAAGCAAGCTTCTCGCTCGGAAGAACCAAATCAGAGATTTAGGAGTTGTCTTCGCTGAAAACTGTTCATTTATACACCATATTGACCAAATCAGCTTGGATATCTCACGTCGTCTAGGATTAATTAAGAGGTTGTCATCCTTTTTCTCTGATATTAATACCTTTCTACAGCTTTATAAAGCTTTTGTTGTCCCAAAAATTCTTTACTGTGTCTGGATTTGGTACGGGGGTAATATGCAACCTATCACTTTTCTCCAGCGCAAATTATTTAGTTTTAATGCTTTCCTTTGCGATCATGTCAGGCATCACAATTCCATTCATTATAAACATAAAAATTTTAATATCAAGGATCTTATATGTAGACACTTCTTTAATATCCTACTCAATATTTACCATGGCAGATTAATTGTCTCCTCGCTCACTAATGATTTTAACTTGCATAGTCTAAGAAAAGCCAGAGGAGGTTTCAAGATCAAATCTATTTTAAAGTGGAGGTCCAACTTATCCCAAATTAACCCTATTGTTAAATTAGTCAATAACTACTTGGAGCATTTTAATAACATTAATTTATCTGACGCCAAAGATATGCATCTATCATTGTTCTCTTAATTTTCTTTTTCTTTTTCCCATCTCAGTTCGCTTCTTTTGCAGCGTCACTCCCTTCGGATATTACCTTTTAATCTTTCTTAATTATTTTTTCTGTAGTATAAATCTATTTCGTGACTCAGTTTTCGCTTCGTTTTTTTTTTTGTTTTTGTTTTTCTTCCTTTCTTCTTAATCGTCCTCACTTCTTTCTCTATGATTTTTCTTTATCTCCTCATTTTAAATGTATTTTTCATTAACCCCGTTTTGGGCTTCGGCCTGTTGGGGGACAACATGGGGCTCTACCCACCGGTTTATCTGGTGGGTTATTCCCTGTTGTTGTTACAATTATTATTATTATTATTATTATTATTATTATTATTGTGATAAATCACAAAATGGATTAGTTACTTCATAAAGAAACTATTTAGATGTTGTTAAAATATTTTCTATATAGAGCAATCAGCAACATTGTGAAATCGATATCAACAATTCAATATGGATATATCCAAGGAATTATGGTTATTATAGACAGAAAAACGCGTAAATTATTTAATATTTAATTATTTTATATTTATTTAAGTCTATTATTAATTAATGTACTTGAATGAACTAGCCTCTCCATCAAAATTTTACTGTTAATAAGTATTTTCCCCACCATCATCTGATTCTCCAGTCGGTTTGATGAATACGCATGAGTTGGTCAATTAATTTGAACGCTTTTATACTTTTTATAAATGGTTATAATAAAATAAATAAAATTAACAAAACATAAATTCACCAATGTTGATCGTTGAATAGTTGATGTTGAATAATGTTTATAGTCTTGGAGGATATATTGAAGGCAGATAGATACAGTATCTTGAAGAAGTTGTTGATGTTGATGACTCTAGTACCAATGGAATTCTAGTTGAAACATATGGTGCTAGAAGAACTTGTGGATATAATGACTGATGGTTGGCAACTGGAAGATTGTTGTGGCAGTTAAATTGAAGTAGAAGAGCAGTAGAATGGTTGATAGATGAGTTGGAATGATCAACATTAAAATTAACAGTTTCTATACTCCTAGAACCATCAACAACAACTTCTTCAAGATCTAACTGCTTTCAGCATATTCTCCAAGACTACAAACATTACTGAACATCAACTATTCAACTAATAAAACGATCAACATGGTGAATTTATATCTTGTTAATTTCATTTAATTAATAATAACCATTTATTTCTAATATTAATATTAATATTAATAAGCTTCAATTTCTCTAAGCATGAAAGACTTGCTAGGTTCCATTTGGAATGACTTACTAATAATTAAGTGGGTTTGATACATCATCAATACTTTGTACATTCAGAAATGCTCGACTTTGTTAATGCCCCTTTTTAAAGAATTTATCCTTGTCGTAACTGCAATTTTCAAAATCTCTGCCACTTTAAAAAAAATTATACTTTGTAGAACAAAAGAAAAACTGGGCGTGCTCAGTTAAATTTACGATTAAATTAAAATTTTTGTGCGAAGGAAAATCACTGACGGCTAACAAATGAAACTGGAAAATTTAATTGGACACGTCCATTTTTAATTTCGTATATTATGTATAATTATCTAACTATATAATCTGTTATACAATAAAAGTATATAAAAAAAATTTTAAATCATTAAACAATCAATTTAAATTGTTTAGAAAATTACAATTTCAAATAAACATCTTTCATTAATATATGGCTTTGATAGAAGTACATAAATGATCACCATTGAACTACTATATAAACACTGCTAGTTTCAATATTCAACTTCTAATATCTCAACAATCCCTTGTTTTATTATGTCCTTTTCCAAAGAGATGTGTGTGTCCAATCGTTGGACATTGTTAAAATAAATGGATATTTTTAATTAGATACGTCCAGCCTTTTTTACGAGAGATAATGTTGATGTCAACATACGTAGCCCTTTTTCTTTGTGGACGCCTGAGTTTAGACTCCTGCCAGAATCTCGCCATCATTCCAGTTCTGTTTTGCGGTACTTTATTCTTTAAACTTTCTTGAGCTTTATTGACTCTCAAACTCGGCAATTCTTCAAGGTAGAGTTTGGAACATTGGATTTACGCATTTTTGCTTTGTTACTTTTCCATTGTTGATATTCGCAACAATCAAACTTTAAAGTTTTCTCAGAGAACATTAATTTGCCAATAATTAAGGAAATGTGATCGTGATCGCGTTCGTCGACTGTAGTGTGCCTTTCACTATCGTTGTTTCTTTGTTGTTTCTTAGCGCGGTGCACTGTTTGTGGAATGACACAAAATGAAGAGAAATAAGTCGATTGTATCTGGAATGCAATCAAAAATATTTTGAAAACAGAACTTTCATAAATGGGTTTTTATTTCTAAAAAATATTTAGAAAATAGAGATACTCGTTGTTTTATTTCCGTTGGAATTTCCCATTCCCTATGCCATTTTCGTTCAAGAACCGTTCGTCAATTTTTGTGTTTTTCGGGAGTGTTATTTTATTAGGTAATTATATAATTTGAAATTAATTAAAAAATTATATATATAGGTATTTACACATCTTTATTATACATAGAAAGGAATTAAAAAATACAAGAGCTTACTACAGGCAATATACCATACAGCTTGGAATTATGATGCTGTACATCAATAGTTTTAACTAGTATCAGAAGATTAAAATCTTTTCAGTACTCATAATACAAATAGTATATTGCCAAACACTATAAACAAATAGTAATTACAAACTATATAAGAACTGAAACCACATTTCCAGACTAACGAAAAGGGCTGTGTCTTCGAAATGTACATCCGTGGCTCCGGATTAAAATTCTCATTTGTGGAATTGTGGTTTTTGTTCTTATTGAGTTTGTTTCGGTAGTCACTTGTTTTATGAATGATGGCGAGATATCTATTCATTTGTTATTCTGAATAAGTTGAGATATATCATCTTGTATCCGTACTTAATCATAGAAATAAGGTTTATTCTGCAGATTTTCTGAATTTCAGAATATTTGTTAACGAATCTATCACTACCTTAACGTCAATTATTTAATTCTCAACAATTATCGGTTATTTCTTATAAAACACATAAATTTTATTTTTACATTTTATTTTCATGTTCTACATTACCTTCGTCGCAAAATTTCCCCTTGTAACCGACGGCGCAGAAGCAGACGCCTTCCAAGCACTGGCCGTGTCCGTTGCATTCTGGGACCTCGCAGTTCTGCTCTTGCACGGAGCACTCGACACCTTTCCACCCTCGCTCGCAATGGCACACGCCTCCCGAATACGTGCCGTGGTTGCTGCATAGGACAGGACAAACACCTGCAAAAGGTCACGAGAAAACACACCATCTTCCATTGATTTGTTACGAACCAAGAAAACAACGCAAATCACTGAGAGTGCAACGCAAACTCTAAACTTTCAGTCAGGCAGTCACACGGGTAGGAAATCAAGGTGAAACAAAGGATGATTATGATAATTGTAACTAGGACAGCAAAGCTTAATCTACAGAACTTTACAATAGTTTGCTTAAGTTAAAAATGTTTTATTTTTACTTTTTTTTTTTAGATAAGTTCTAGCAATTTAATCTAGTGCATTGTTTCGCCTTTGTAGCATCTTTCCTCCCGTTGCGGATGCATTTGGATGCAAACTTATTATAATGAAAATCTAAGATTATTAAAAAATTAAAGCTGATGAAGTTTACTCTACAAAATACGTAAAATAATTAATTATTGCAATTTCATATTACTTTTCCCATTTTATGCTGGACTCGTTCATTGAACTCGTTCTTTTGTTTCCATTAACGCTGTCACCTGTTTTGTTTAAATATTCTTTAAAATATTTGCTATGAAAGTGATTACCCTGAAGCCATATTACAAATTTAAGAGAAACTAGCATTTATTAACAGAAAAAAATGATTCAATGCGTCTAAAAAATGTTAAAACTCGAAACTCTTAATGCTTCAAAACATGTTGATCTTAGAAAATTTTACTTAATTATATGCCCACTGGGTTCTTAAGGAGAACCTGAGATACGAAGTATAAATGTTACTTTTTAAAACTAAGGTATTTTTACATAAAAGAATTAATCGAATCAAATAAAAATCTAAATTAGATGTATGGGAATTTTCATTGTGCCGTACTAATAATTCTAATTAATTAATTCACAAGCCAACCTTATATAGAATAGAAAAAAAGGCGACACAAACTGGTAACAAAACTAATGAGAAAATTTAAACTTTTAAACTTGTTATACTAATTCAGTTTTGCTTGGTAAACGTATGCAATATACAGGGTGATCAGTCAATTTCTGACCATTTCAGTACTATGATTTATTGACCCATTAATGTTTACAAAGTTAGCATTTCAGTATGATATTTTAGACAGTTCGGAGTTTTTATTCCCGTGGAAAAGTCTTGATGATATGCTCAATGTGGCCACCAATAACGTTTTGAACTGCTCGCAGCCGAATAGTGAAGTTGTTCATAACTCTATCCAGGATTTCTGCATCCACAAGGGTGCAGCATTCGACGATGCTTTGTCGCAGCTGATCTAGGGTTCTTGGTGCTGTAGTGAACACACTGTCTTTAAGGAACCC
>JAHWFO010081923.1:2933293-2955474 GCA_023313115.1 Rhysida immarginata
GCTCATATTCTTTCAATTGTTTATCCCTAAAGCACGTCATTCGAGTGAAATGGTCAGAAATCGACTGAATCACCCGGTAACAAAAATTTGAAGATATTCAATAATCATTTAGAATATATAATAAAAATTTCAAAGTTGAACTCGAAATTCACAAAATTGAGATAAGAACAAGAACATAAACAAGTCAAAGGGCTTCTCTATGGCTGAGTTCATATCCGATAGTAGAGTTGAATTCTTACCTTATTATAATTGGCTTAAAAAATTTAATATATGTGATCATATTGCATTATTAATATTTAAAATATGCCTTTGATTTTAACTGATTTCAATAAGATGTGAATATAGCATTGCCTTATTTGAAGAAAAAAGAACGGTCTGCCTTTAGTTCCTATCTCTCAAAAATTTTAAAGTATAATTTAATTTAAAATGAGATCTTGTATAAAGTAGTTCCACAAATCTAAGCTGTAATAATTCTCGCCAGAGCCTCCCACATTGGAAGTTTCAAATCATCAACTATATTAAATACCTGTGCAATGAATGACCGAGGGTTAAAGCTGTTACGCTAAATTGTGGTAACAATATGTACCATGCTTTAAGGCATCCCATTCTTTCATTTTAAATAAATACACAGATGTTTTAAATGCAGAAAAATTATAATTTTTTATAGGGTAATTACTGATTTCTCAGTTGGCAGAAAAATTTTATATAAAACTTATATTCAGTCCCATATTAATTTTTTTTTACTTCAAAATAATTCTTGCAGATTGCAAATCCTTAAGCTTATACAAAAGTATAAAAATTAATTTATAATGACTTTGATGATTTTTGTCATGTTTTCAAGGTGAAAACAAATGTATTAGCTTACAAATTTTAAAATTTTATTCTTGTTACATTTAATGATGTTTAATTATATGCAAATTCTCGCATTATTAGCTCTTACGAGAATTAGCTACGAGAATTCGCCTAATTCACTACCTTCATCCACATTTGGACTAACTTCTGAAAATCCTAGTACTGTAAGTTTCATCAGGATTTTATGAAAAAGGAATGCAGGTATCAGGGTATGTGGATCATAGACATGATAGAACTATTGTATAGGCAAGATAGACAAACTGTCTATAACAGATAAAAGTACCTAAAAGAGCCTTCAGGGAAGCAGGAAAAATTGTATAAAAATCTAAAGGGGATTCAGAACTTGTTTTACAGAAGAATATGGTAGATGGTACTAAAACAAATATTTTTATTAAGCAATGTATGTCCTATCTCGCACCAGTACGGCGCTACACTTGATTCAGTTATCAAGGTTATCAAGGTCCCGTCCCTTGGCCAGCAATATCGCCAGATCTTAATCCGCTGGACTTCTTCTTGTGGAGACATCTGAAGACCCTAGTGTTTGCCACCTCTGTAGATCATGTTCCTCTTCGACGGATTGTTGACGCCTGTAACATCATACGATGGAGTGCGGCAGTCAATGCTTCGGCGATGCCAGTGTTGCGCAGAAGTAAGAGGCGTCAGTTCGAAGCACTTCTGTAATATACACATTGTTAAACGTCACTGTTTGTTGTTTTTCAGTGAAAGCTCATCACAGAGTCAAGTTACTGGCCTTTGAATGAATGGTTGCTGCAACTGAAGCAAGTGTAGCGCTATACCGGTGGGAGATGAGACACACACATTGCTTAATAAAAACTGTTTGTTTTAGTATCCTCTACCTATCATATTCTTCTATAACATAGGTTCTGAATCACCTTGTATAAAAACCAGTTATCATTCTCAATTGAGTTCCATCAAAATGGTCTTGTAAATAAAACTTATTAAAATTTTTATCAAAATCTTGAACCTTCGAACAAACTATGTGGAAAAAAATTATGCGATTAGAAAACAAGAGATCATGTTTGAAATCAGCACCATTGATAACATAAAAATTGACTATTCTATTGCAGACATAATGCAATGATTAAAATTTTGCAGTCGTGTGTAATTATTTAGTAAAGCGATTAAAAGAATCAGGACAATTAGGGGTATGCGGGAGAGGGGGGGGGGTGAATTTTTGCAGAAAAAGTAAAATCAATTTTTTAGCTTCTTAATTAATGTAATGTAGTTTTACTACTACGATCAACAAATTAGAAGATTGTGCTGATATATCCAATCAGGCTTAGAGGATAAGGGAACAATTTGACGGTGGCTTAGAGGCACATATGACGCGCGACTCGGTAGGGAGGAAGCATCTCCGCAGTGCAGGGTTACGTATTTCAAACAGTTCGTGTCAGTGAACTGTAATTGTTCGCGTTCGTCGGAAGCAGAAATGGCGTTTGAAGAACAACGTGTGAATACCAAATTCTGACAACAGTGGACAAAGAAGGGTACACACAGATCCTAGCACGGCTTCCTGATGCTGTCCGCTGGAAACGTTCAGAAAAGCAAGAATTGGGTACCGCAACAAGTCAATGACCCTACATATCGGTCTTTCATGGTACAGGCATCCACATGAGACTGTTACCTATTCTCCCGTCTGATAAACGAAATCAATGGATGCCGTTTCAAGAGTGCATCTGAGGTTTCAGGAAGCAGTGACGGCCGCCCTGAAGTCCATCTCTTCCAAGGGCTTCCAAGAATGTTTTCAGCAACTGTACTCGCGTTGGCAGAAGTGCATAGTTGCAGAAGGGAAGTACTTTGAAGGTGGTTGTGTGTAACACGTAATAACAATACAATACATCATATTCATCAGGAAGGCTAGCCTCCGAACTCTTTGTTCGTATTAGTATGTAATCCGTGATAAATCCATTACAATTAATGGAAATGATCTGCTAATGCAAATGGAAATGGACTGCAAGTGAAAAATGATTTATGATTTTGTGGGGAAAAGAGGTAAGACTGAATTTTGGAATCGTGAATTGCAGTGAAATACAAACAGAGATATCAAGTGTTACGTTTTATAGTTTTCGAGTCAAAGAAAACAGCGCAGATATGCAAGAGGAAATCGTTGTTTTTTTAAATTAAAAATTTAACGTGGATATGTATTTCTTTATAGTAATATTGCAAAACTTAGAATCGAATTATTTTCATAGTAGACACTGGAGTACCTTAAAATCCTAAACGTTGCCATAGATTATAAAAAAAAGTTTCTGTTTACCTACGAGTGATATTAATATTATTAATGCGAGACCCATGATAACTTTGTTTGTCATAGAAGCTTATTTAACAGAATAAATATTAAATGATGGAAAGAATCGAATACTTTTCTTTTAAAACATCAATTAGATTTCTGTGTCAATAAACAAGATTGTTTTATACAAATATTATTAAAGAAACTCGACCTAACAAAGTATTAGACACATAATTTAATGGAGATTTTGTAAATTATGTTTTATTTTCAATAAATTTTTAATATATATTTTTTGCATATTTTAGAATAAAACTTGGAATTGTTGTGATTGCCTATTCATAGACGAAAGATTACATTTCCAATCAGAACGTCTCAGAGGTATATTTTCCCATACCAATATAAAATGTCATTGAACTTACCACTGAAATTTACAAAAAGTTCACATTTGTTGCTGCATGACTATTCAGAATGATTGAAAACCTTCATTTCATTTAAATTCTAATAACTGATCTTTTGTTTTGTATCTTAAAAGTGACAGATTAATTAAAATTTAAGCCCTATCAGAATAAATCAACCTTAAAATTTCAAGGTAAAACTTTAGAAAAAAATATAAAATAAATAATTTTAAAATGTAGCTTATTCATCTGCTTTTAATTTAAAATTTGATTTATTTAGTCTTTTCCTCTTTTTTAATCATCCAGCTAATATATATAAATGAATTATAAATTAGGATTTTTTTTATATGTATCTAAACGAGCCAAGGCTATTTAAATGGTACTTACGAGCAAGTTCTGACGTCAGATAAATGGAGTTGGTTTGCGAGTCATCGTTGTAAATGCAGATGAACCACCAACCGGGTTCAAGATGTTCCAAAAACGACACCTCCACCATTGCATGCTAACAAGACAAAAGAGAAAAAGGAAGAGAAAAGAAAACCCTTTGATCCCGAGAGAACAAAGAAAAACCCATTCACCCAGCCAAAGGAAAAAGCCATAAAAGAACAAAAACAATTTAGACAAGCAGCGCCCCAAAAAAGAAGGGAAGGATAAACTTTTGATGGTAGAAAAGAGGTTAATGAATGAACTTAGAAAAAGTTTACGTGAAGGACTCCCAGTTAACATTTAGAACAGATAAAGGGAATAAATAGTAGCACTTAAAGCTAAGCAAGGTCAATTTATTATCTTCTAACTTTAGAGCGGAGTTAATATTTTCATAATGTTTCATGTTCAAAGGAAAAATTGGGATTTAACATTATCATCATGTAAATAATAATTTGTTATTATTGTATATAAAAGAGAATTTATGCGAATATTTAACACTTTTCAATAGAAAGTCTTCATCTATTTGCTTCTACTGCCTTGCAATATTCAGGTAAGTGCTTCATTCATATGAAAGTAACATATTTCTTTCTTTTATAATTCGTATGGAAATTAATCCAAAGGCCCGTTTTCACCAACAAACTAAACATGACCGTTGAAAGGTTTGATTCCTTGTTAAGAGATGGCGCAAGTATGGGATCATATTTTTTATTCTACTGGACAGTCAACACAGCTGAGTAGAGACGCATTTTCATGGAGTTCGTGGAACAACTTGGGTCAAGAATATTTTCAACGAGACGGAGCCACATGCCAAAAATCAAACGAATGCATGGAACTAGTCGAAAATTCTTTCCTGACCGGATAATTTCTAAGAACCTGTGACCACCAAGATCTCCGGATTTATCAACATATGACTGCTTCCTATGGGGCTACTTAAAAGGCAGAGTTTACGCCATAGCTCCCAGAACATTGGAGCTTTGAAGCAGAACAGCACAAAAGATCAATGTCAACATGGAATTAACAGCACAGTTCTCCAACGAGCGGTCAGTAACATGCAACGATGTGTTCAGTTGTGCCTAAGAGAGAGGCAGGTAATCTTTTAAATATACCCTACATTTGAGGTATTACAAATTGTAGTTAACCTCATTCTTGTTGAAATAATAAAGAAAGAAACGTGTTAGCTGTATATGAATCGCCTTGTATCCCAATACATTATCTTTATTTAAGGGTTCAATAACAAGGATCAACACATTTATCATATCAACTGTAGCGTTTCTTACCATAGCTCCTCTGATGATAATAAGAAAAGGAATGAGGGAGTACCATAAATCGTACATACACGTGCAATGAGCATTGGATAAGTAATTAAAAGAATGTAAGAGATACAGTAGCGCTCAAAAAATAAGGCACGATCAAACTTTTTAGATAATTGTTGAATTACTATAATTGAATGACAATTTATGCTTAACAGAAAAATGAGAAAATTATTACAGTTCTTAATTATGTGAAAATCATTGCCATGTTTACTTGCATTTAGTTGTAACAGTAGCATTACTGGTTTGCACTTGTTCACAAAATAAGGCACTGTTTGGAATTCAATATTTATTTAATACCAAATACCATTCTACATGCTAGAAATAACATAAAATAATTAGAAATATTAATATTTGGTGGGGTAACCATTGTTGCTGATTACAGCCTGACATCTTTTCGGCATGGAATCAACTAACTTCTTCAAAGTTTCCTTTGGAATTTCTTTCCATTTTTTCTTGAGAAGTTCGAATTTCTCATGGAGATTTGACACCTTTTGACCTGCACAAAGGTGCTCGATGGGATTTAAGTCGGGGGATTGTGCAGGCCAATCAAGGACACGGATTTTTTTGGAAGCCAAGTGGTCTTTCACCAGGTTGGAGGTGTGCTTCGGGTCGTTGTCATGCTGGAATATCCAGCCTCTGGGCATATTTTTCTTGCCATATGGGTGCATATAGGTCTGAAGAATATCTCGGTACATGGTCTTATCCATAATGCCATTAATTCGCACAAGGGGACCCACTCCATTCTAATTAAAGCATCCCCAGACCATTAATGATCCCTCGCCATGATTCACGGTGGGCAGCTGATACTTTGGGTTGAAACACTGGTTCTGCGGACGTCTAATATATTGATTACCATCAGAACCAAACAATAAATACTTCGATTCGTCGATGCATAAGATTTTTTCCCAATCTTTGGGAGTCCAGTGTTGATATTTTTTCGCGAATGCAAGTCGGGCCATCCGGTTTTTCTTGCTGACAAGAGGTTTTTTAGCTGGACGCCTACCATGCAATTCTGCTTCATCTAGTCGTCGTTTTGTGGTAGAAACAATAACATCTACCCCATGGTATTCTCTCATCTCTTGTTTAAACTAACTGTTGTCTTCCTGGGATATGCTTGTGACAATCTATAGAGCACCCTGTCATCCTTTTCTGTGGTAGTACGTGGTCTTCCTGATCCAGGTTTTCGGTGGAGGTCTCCTCTTTCTCGTTTTCGTTGAACAATGTTTCTTACTGTGCTTTTTAGCGCATTAAATGTTGATAAAACTTTACTATACGAATCTCCACGGCTTAAAATTCGCTCTTGTAGCTTCAAATCAAGATGTTCACGCTAATTTGACATTTTCATAAGCACTCTATCAGTAACCATAAAAAATAGCTTAATTATCAGGTTGTTGCAAAAGTTTCTTCCGGTTCTAGAACCCGTGCCCAAGAAGGGCTCATTTTCCGAGGGGGGTGTTCATATGTTTTCAAACAAATTATTGCATTCGATTCCTGAATATCTTTGCTATATTACATCCAAGAATCAACTTTCTGACTATACATCTGTGAGTGCCATCAACGGTCTGAAATGGACCTTTCACGCGAGCATATTCGAGCAATAATCTTCTACGAGTATTCTGGAAAGATCAGTGCTGCGCAATGTCACAGAAACATTTGCCAACATTTAGCTGATGGCACTGTTAGTTTACGTACAATAGAAGAATGATATCGGCGGTTCAGACGCGGACATAGCACTCTTCAAGATGCACCTCCTCTGGTCGGCCAATCATGATTTCAGATGGTGATCTACGCTAAGCAATTGATGAAGATCACAATCTAATAACGAACGAGGGAACTCGCAGAACAGTTCAAAGTTCACTTTTCAACCATTGCCCGGCATCTGCATGAGCCGAATCTGTCATTCAATAAAATGAGGTTTTTGTGTTGGAATAAAAATCCGGAAAAATCTTTTGCAACAACCTGATATTTGCAATTTTGTAACAATTACAAGTACTTTCCTCACCTGTGCTTTATTTTTTGGATCCAGTAGTTTAAAGTTTTTTTTATTATTTCAGCTATTTGCTGATAATATCCCAGTGACTTTTACATATTTAAAGATGTTATCACTTCCTCCTATACCTCTCACAAACTTGAAACATTCCATTTATTCTAATGAGATTTCAAAACAAAATTTTGATTGTGTCCTATTTTTTGAGCGCTACTGTATCTATTGAAGTGATGGCATATCAGAAATGATTATAAATCTGTTATAACAAATTAGGATATATTTCAACGGTTTACAGAAAAACATACTTTTATATGCTAAATATCAATTTTATTTTAGAATAGGTATTATATGCTTAATTCATAAAAAGGTTGGTTTCCATGTACGTATTATCGCAGGCAATTATCCGGTTCGTTCTTGTGATTCCGATCAAACGTGTTTCCAGGTCACTGTTATTTATTTATTTACAATAAAACTTCGCTACAAAATTGCAGCAAAAAAAAATTGATTAAGGTGACAAACATTTTCATATTAAACTGATGTTTGAATGGTAGTTCATGTATAAAATTACCCATCAAAAACCTGAAAGAAAACTTAAGAAAACTTAAGAAAAAGTGAAAGCGGATAATGTGGCAGGCATCGCACTTGCTATTAAATCTAATCTCAATTCAGTTTAAAACTAAATCGGTTTTAATTATTATTTTCTAGATTTAAAAGAATTAAACTCCCGAAAACCGAATAAAGAGCAAAAAAAAAAAAAAAGGAGGTTGAGGACTATTGCTGTCTGAACAGGAGGTAGCAGCCGTCATCAACCTAATTTCTGACTGATATATCAAAACCACGACTCGCAAAACTACCACAGATACACATCTAATTAAATATTTCTAAATTGCTATATCATCGGCGCGATGCCTTCACATTTTACGGTAGTTAACAAATTCTTTAGAAACAATTTACTTGGCCTGTTGATCAAAATGTTTTAAATACTGTAGCTAAAATATTTTAAAACATCGTCAATGATGCTTCGCTAAGACACCATCCGGAGCGATCATTCAATATCACAAAGGGGCAATGTGGAATCGAACAAACGCTTCAATATTAGTCATCTTAAGGGATTATGCCATCGAATAACGCTTACATGAAAACCTTTTGGAGAATGGTCATTCTCTTTGATCCTCCATACTCTATTCATAATTCATAGTGAATGAATAAAGGGGAAGAATAAAATAATGTGTCTTTAAGAACAAGCTGGTGGTCACCTGAAACTATGCGTAATTGCAAATCCAGACACAAAATATTTCTATAATATAGTCTCATTAGAGTTATGATAAGGTAAGGTTTTATTCCAAAAAAGTTGTTTGGGGTATGCAAACCTCACATTATATTAAAAATTGATCACGTGATGAGGTCAGAGGTAAAGATATTTTCGCAGATAATGTTAAATTATTCGTTCACGGATCTTAATCATCCAGCATTTGTAAATGTAAATCTTGTTTGACTCGGTGGCATTTTAGCAGACCATGATGTTTATACTATTCGGCACGAAAGAAAAAGGAGAAACAGGCGCATGCGTAAATGAAAAACTCATTCAACCAATCAGAAACGGACAGGAAAAGGAGCATTATTTATTCCTGGCATTCCCTTGGTTAAAAACGAAACCGAAACATATTTGGCACTCGATTAATCGATAGGTTGAATATGATACTTCAATTACATTGCTGTTCTTTTATTATTGTATCATTACTATATGTTGTAAGTAGTTAAAAGCATTAAAAATTCAAGTTTTAGTTCGACGTTTTATATTTGTTCTTGAGCAAACAGACTTACAGGCGAGGAAAAAGCCGCCATTGTTCAGAATCTCTGAATGAAGCAGACATCTAAAATCGATAAGCATTAGAGTACATTACGCATGCGCCTGTTTCCTTTTTCTTTCGTGCCGGGCAGTATACATTTGTAATGAAAAAGTCCGGTTCACTTGGTACAGAACGATTTGTAAATGGCGGCAAATCTCCACTGGCCGCCATTTGCAAGTTACATCACAATGACGTAAAAAGTGGTGATTTATCTAATTGGTTTGCCTTATTTTTGCCTTATACATGTCATTGACATAGATTTCGATAAACTAATGATTTTTCCAGTACACGCATAATTATAGACATAACCCCTCATTTTATAAAGGAAAAGTTACTGCCGCAAATTGCCCGATATGGTATGGCGGTATAGTATCTTCATTCTTTAATTTATAAAAGGAACTGTAAATTCACCGAAATAAGAAACTGGTCAAAAATTTCAAACCCACTAACAATCTTAAGATAAATCATTAATTTAAACAGGTAAACATGAATAATTTTCACTTTTTTCCTACAAAATTATTTGTGTAAATTAAGTTAATTATATCTATTATAATTAATCGCTTCAAATGGAGAATTTCAATATAAATTAAAATATTTTTATATTTCTCACCAGTTAATTCAAGAAAGCATCTCCAAAGTAAAACTCAATATTTACTTCATATCTCAAATTTTCATGTATATTATTAATAGCAGTTTGATTACAAATTTAAAATAAAACATGAAAACGTGTCTGCAAATATCCCACCTTTTGACAAGCGTCATTTTGACAATGCAGAATATTTGATGAATTCCACTGAAGAAGAAAAATATGACTTGATTACAAAATTAATCTTTTCCCATCTCCAACAAGAAACAGGAAAAGGAGAAGACAAATTAATTTGTTTTACCATTTATTAAAAAAAAAAAAAAGCAGGTTGGTCGAAACTTTTATTTTAAGGATCGCAATTATTGGGAATTCTCGCGAGGATCTTGGCGTGTTTCTAAGATGTTGAAATAATTAATTTCATTTGGCTATAAGACCGGGGCCCTTGAATGAAGCACGGAAGGAACGATGGGCTTGGGAACCGTAAAGAATTTGTTCAGTGACAAATTTGGCTCCTCCACCACTGCAAGGGAAGAAAGGTAATAAGACGATGGTAACTTATTTAACGGTTACAACCATCAAGATAGAAAGATTCCCCCTCTCCTTCTCTTTATGATCCAATGCTTCGGCAGTAGGTGTACAGGGGGGGAAGAGAAAATTAATGGGTAAAAAATTCTCACGAAATTGTGTTCTGTTAACGATAACGTAGAAAGATTTGCAAAAATTACCGATCAAATGAAGACTAAAATAAGATATTACCATGAAGGGAAAGTTCTGAAGATCATAAATTATGCTTAGAGTTGACAATATTGCAAATGCAAGGACAGTACCGAACGTAATGCCCATTTGTCATTATCTCCAAAAATATTAGCTCAAAATGTAAGACTATTCTTACTTAATGACTGAAACAATTTCTCTAGTTTTAGGTCTGAGTAGTCTTCGAATTTCTGATTAAAGAAGAAAACCAACAAAGGGCTTAGAAATGTGGTGAGGCACAATCGATGAAAGAAATGTGCAAAGCAAATCATGTTGAACACAAAGCGCATAATTATATTCCACTATAAAATTTTTCCTAAAATTACCTTAAAGTCAGATATCTAAGCTAGTTTCATCATTTATTGATACAGAAATTATCCAAATGAAAACTTAAAATTAAAACTGTTTGATTCTGGATGTCTTTTAATTTTCTGTACCATGTAAACTTTAACTGTACTGTATATATCGATTAGCCAAACGATTATCCCAATAACCCGAGCCTGCTCACAGATAGCGGTTCATGCCAAAGTATACAGTATAATTAGAAGCATTTCTGAGCCTGCATAAGCTTTTTGTATATATCTCGCACACACGTGTATCTTGATCACCAAAAGAAAAGGAGAATACGGATTCGTCACTAAATAGGACATTACTCCAGTCATCTTGTCCCCAAGTAACTCTTTCCATGGGCGAGAATGAGTCACTCAAGGTCAGTTGGGCTCGCCTGGTTGGCTGAGGTTTCTAACACACTTGCATTGCAGTGAAGTACACCGTTGAATTTTCTTTCCTTGAGTGACTCTTCTCGCCCATTTTCTCAAAATCTTTGAAGGGGAAGGCTGTGATTAAAAATTGTTTTTAGACTAATGTGGTTTTGCTCTACAGGGTAACAATTGGAAATTTTTCTCTATCTTTAATAGTTTTCGAGTTAGCAAATGGATGACCTTAAATTTGCGGTTCAAAGTCAAATTTGAGTGTGGCAATGAATTTCCCACCCCCCTATTACCTATAAACCACACTCATCAGATCTCACCTACCTGGCAGCTTTGAGATAACTGCCATGTTACCTCAAAACCCTGTATATAATCCAATTGTTTCTTATTTCCCTATTAATATTAATATTTCATAATGAATGGTTTTTATTTTAAAGATTTTATTTATCATCTTTGTAGACGATTTTATGAGCCTATCTTTAAAGCCTAATAAATATTTAAGGTAAATGAATTAGATAAGTAACTTTAAAAAATACTATAAGTATACCTGAGTAGAGCGCAATTTCTTGCCATTCAACCTCTGTTTATGGATGGTTTCTTGGAAGTCGTACTGGGTGATTGAGGGAGGCATATGACGACGTCCAAATATAGCAAAATTGGCGGTGGGCGGGACGGTGAAATTGAGACGTACGTACGACACTTGCGTCTGTTGGAGTTGGACATTCCAGAAGCCGTGTGACTGGATGGAGTGGGTGGAACGTTTCCCAAGCTTCACTTCTTCGACGGGCCACTTATCGTAATCGCCTGGCAACACACGCTGCGGGTATAGCGTTGGCAATGCTACGGAAAATAAAGAAAAAGACAATGTAATAAATGAGGGCGAAAAAAGAGTGGACCCCTAAAAATTACACAGCAATAAAAAATTTGATTCTAAGACTTAATTAAGAAAGTACCATTGATATATTGGTCTAATTAAAAAATAAATATTTTCATATGTGCTACGGACAATTGAAATGCATTGTTTGTATTTTCCGTGTCACTGAAAATAATAATTAAATTTCAAGGAAACGATCATTTGCTATACGATTAATATTATCCTATATATTGAAACGCAAAGCACTTTTTAAGAGCAAAATCGGCACTTCTGCGCATGCGCACTGATCGTCGTTAATTGTTGTACGTAATTGTTGTTAATTTGATCGTCAATGCTAGCAAAGTTCTTGATTGTGACGTCTTTGTGGAAAGGATTGTTTACGATTGCCGTCAGTTATTTGCCGTCAAATTTTGGCCGTCAAATTTTGCCGTCAGTTACATCTAGTAAAGTTTATTGCACTAATAAGGAAGAAATAATTATAAGCTGGGATATATACCGATGACATGAGCTTGTTTCTCTAAATGCTGCTTACAGCCTAATGATCTTGGCTTTACTAAATTGAAAATAGAGACATTTTCAATAACTATTGATGGGTATCAGAATTATACAAAAGGAAATCGGAAAAATAGTTTATTTTATATACCAATGATGACAGTCCTCTCACAAATGACGAATTATTGTATTAATTATGATTAATATAAAATTCTTTATACTTTATTTTCATTATTGCTTTTAAGTCCCAGGCATATTAAGAGTGTGTAAATACGTTCGACTGAAACTCGTTCGAGGCGCGACAGAAACGGCGCAGCTTCCTCGTAAACGCTAAGCTAAACACTTAATCAATATCAAAACAATTTCAATGAAGCATATCGTATACTGATGCTATTTATGGAAAAGAAGCTAGCTGTCAGCTGATAGGTTTCACAGACGTTTGCGTTTTTCTTGAGTGATGAGGCACGTATTTTTCGAATACGAAAGGGTTAGAGCAGCTTTGAATATTAGCGAAATGAACGACAGAGAGTGGAAATTCGCTTTGAAGATGCAAGTTGTCGTCACTCCAGAAAAGAATGCTTAATGTGCAAACTGAATACGTTGAGAAGGGAGGGGTAGTTCAATAAGCAAGTGAGAGTTGTATTATCGGATTGCACAGAAACAATTAAAATAAAGTCGGATTCTTTTATCAGAAAAAAACAATTGTTCAGGTTCTAACCAACAGATGGCATTGTCAGGTTATAGACATCAGTTTATGCACATTTTCAGACGACATAAAAAGGCTATGTTGCCGAATGACGGAAGGCACATTGAAAATTTGTGAGCCGATAGTTAATCCGGCGTCTTAACGTCTGAAAATGTGCATAAACTGATGTCTAAAACCTGACAACGCCATCTGAACAATTCTAGCATTATTTTTTTTCCTGGAAAAAAAATTCGACTTCAATTTAATCGTTTCTGTGAAAACAGAATCTTTTTATCTACATTTATGTGCTAATTATTGAGTTTTTTAATTTTTTCCTGACTTTTGGATCACCCTGTACATAAACATTCAAATAAGATGTTTTTTTTCTTGCGTAGTCGTCGTGCTTTACATTGCATTTTCCTTAATCCTTCGACAAGTAGAAAAATGTTTTTGATTATTGTCGAAACCAGAAATACAACGCTTCCTTCACTTCGTCCTCGTTTTGAAATCTTCGTCTTCGCAATGCTTTCTTATTCATTTGAATGCTCAGAACGACGATTTCGACATTATTAGCACGGACTGTAGCTTAAGGCATATATTAATAGAATCGTTGCAGAGAAATGGGCGCTCTGTGGCCATCACGGATGGATTGGCAAATGTTTGTTGATTACCTAACCAACAGCGAGAAACAGCAAGGAATATCCAACTTAAAGAAGAGATGATACAGAATTTATTTTCAATCTAGTTATCTATTAAACTCTTTGCACATTTTATGCAAATACATTATGTTTACTCAGAAACTGGATGGTGTTAGTTGTTGTGGCGGTGTCAACAGTGAACTAGAGGATCAATTAATCTTTTAACAAAAATCTTATTAAAGAATGCTGCTCTTCTCTGATGCGTTTTTCGAGCAAAATCGTTTGTGTCGCGCTTAACCTGCCATATAGGGCGTCCCAGATTGGAATGGAATATTGAAATGTTGCAGATGTAGAATTCGCAGTTGAAAAAGTAGAAAAAGGTAGACTGAAATCACTACGGAAGAATTTGGAAGAATTTCTATCCACAACACCAACATAGTGGAGTACAACAAAACATCAAGAACTTCATCTGTGCATTCCACTACTATAAAATACTTCATTGACTAGTCCACAAAGTGCCAAATTCACACATAAGAGAGACTATTTTCCAAAATTTATTATTTTACTATTTTATTTTTTATATTCAAAGAACATTACATAGAATTTCAATAAAATACCAATATGTTGAGACCAGATTACAATTCCCGAATAGATCAAAATGATATCATCATCTTTGACGATGAGTGCCGAGATGGCCTCAAAATCGTTTAGATGACAGAGTGAGAGACTTTCACTCCAATTTTCTTTTGTTTTTCCCATCATCTATGGTGTTTCCCATGAAGTTTCGCCAAACTGAATATTTTATACTTTTTTGATTTTGTTCCCGTTCTGACACGGTCTGTTATACATGTGTTGTCGTTGGAACTTGCCAAATATCATATCCTGAGAATTGACCAATTTTCTTCTGGCTTCCCGTTCGACGGTTTAGTTTCCATTAGGAGGATGTGACTTCAGCAAGTGTCATCAGCTGATTTGGCCGGGAACTTATTGACAAGTACTGTTTTTTTTATTTTTTGACGTTAGCCGAGGAGACACTTTTGCATCTATGTAATCTAGGTCGCAGAATTTTTCTTTCCATAATTTCAAATAATATCATTACCTGATGTTTGAAGATTCAGATCCAGTTTATATTCATCTTTATATATAAAAATGAATGTTTGTATGTTTGTTTGTTTGTACCGTATGCTTTCTTATACCATTCATCCATTTGCGTTGAAACTTTGCACACTAGGTCTTCAAAGCAAAATGAAGGTCTGTGCACCTGAGATTTCTCAAAACAATTTTTTTCGTTTTTTTTCTCGACAAAATTCTAATTTCTGTTATCAGCGCTCATGATAGTCCCTGACTCCTGCCGCCATCCTTGAAGCAAAGTGGGAAGCCTCGCTTTCAAATGCCGACATGGCCGGAACTGAGTGTTGGAGATGCAAAACTTGACTAGAAGTGGGCAACTTTAGAAAACACATGTCTAAACATGCGGAAAACTTTTTTTTAGTTCTTTCATACGCCGGCCATGGGGTGATTTATTTGTAAACTCTGCCTTTTCTTTTTTTTATTTTCCTAATTAGCAATTCTTCGAACATGGTTTCACTTTCAATTTCGTGTCGTACATCTTTCAGACACGTTTTTCCATTTCAGTTACTTCCTTTTAATTTATGCTTGCATTTCAACGTAAGAGGAAAGCCACTGAGGGTAATGGTAACTTCCGTCTTCGGGTTTCTGAAACTGTCTGCAATGCTATTGTTCAGAACGTAACGGAAATGAAAAATTCGCCCATTGCCTTTAAAACCCATTTTGAAAAGTGGAAATTTTTTTTTCGCCAACAGATGGTGCCACATTCAAAACGAGTCCATCGGAAAAACTACTTCCGGCTGCACGTAAAAGAACCCTTGACGTATTTGTTTCTCCTGAAATGACCAATGCAGTTCGAAAGAACGTTAAAAACCAAACAACCAATCACCCCTGGCTGGGGCTTTGGTCGAACGATTTTTTTCATTTGTTCTTTTTTTCTGAATATAAACATTCAGATATTGCAAAATTTCATCAAAAATCAGCCCGGGCGACGCCGGTATATCAGCTAGTTATTTAATATATGTATCATTTTGATTTTCTCATTTTTTTTTATTTTTCCGAAATTATTTATTCGATTCTAAAGTTTATGCAGTATCTTAATTTGCGCGAATAAATATAGTTGATAAATTTTTAATTCTATTCACTTTTTGTGGAGATGTCTGTTTGATCTATTTTGGGAATGGGCCTTTTTCACGTTTACGAGACTTGAGAAATGGATCTTAATAACATTTTACATATTGCATATTAGTGTGTAAGTAACAATATAAATGTAAACGCACTGGCAATGATTGTTTATTGCAATCCATGCAATGAAAATAATAACACATATGACAAAAAGTTAAAAGAGATAGTTTAAGAATCTCCTTCCAAAAACCAAGTTTATGACGAACGTCAAGACTACCCAATATGACAATTTGACAGGATAAATAAAAGTTCAAGTATTTAGGAGAATTTAACAAAACGAATCAGAGAAAAAAAGCTTTTAAAGCAAGAGTCAGTAAGATGAAATCGGCCTATTTTCTCACCAAAGATATATATAAGAAGTCAATATCACGCAACGCTAAACTTTGGCACTAAACAACAGTAATACGCCCAGAAGCACTTTATACAGCTAAGTGTCTGACCCTGATCAAAAAAATGTTAACTCAAGAACTGAAAGTAGCTGAAAAGAAAAATATTAAGAAAAATGTTGGGGTCGATATTTAAAGTACGTCGCAACAATGAAATATACACACACATTGAAAAAATTACTGATACTGTACCGTTAGGAAAAGGAGAATAGTTTTTTATGAAAATCTTGAAAGAATAAACCCCAATAGGCTCACAGGAAAAATTTTCAAATATATGTCAAAATTGAAAATAGCCAATACTTGGATAAATGAAACACAAAAGGACATAGAAGAATTACAAATTTCACAAGCAGACATATAAAAACGTACACTACATGAAACCAGGTTGGTACAATCAAAAGGCTTTCGGGAAAAAATGAAGAATTAAAACGGCGCATTTTGGAATCGGGAAAGGAATAATAATGAGTTGAAAAGAACGTAGTCTATTGCGGGTTATTCAACAACACAACAACAACGACGACAAAATAAACCTCATTTGTCAAATAAATTTGAAGTAATGATCATCATTGAAGAAGGAACTGAAAATTTTTATATATGTCCTGAAAATTGTAATTTGCATCCTGAAAACAATGAACGGTTTGATTTGATCAACAGTTTCCAGATTTCTCTCGGTTGGATCTAACAATTTCTATTACATCCTTCAATGATATCTGTGGTAGTGCATTTAAAAAAGGGACTGAATAAGCATTCATTCCTTCGCAGCAAGCTGCGCTTGACTAGTCAGATTCGTTTTCGATCAAACATGAGCGCGGCCATAATCTCGCGCTTTCTAGTTTGAAAAAGGCCCATTATATAGATTTGGTCCAAAAGTCAGTTCACCATAGCTGCAGCATGTCCTCCGGAATGGCGCGGATTTTCGAACGAATGTTTGCTTTCAGTTCGTCTGGAGTGTTTGGATTGTTTACTTACACCCGACCTTTTAGGAAATAATTCGGAGAATTTAGGTAGTGGCCAAATTTCAATTGAGATTACTCTATCCTCAAAAACAGATTGCTCTCGTTCCATTGTGAGCTGTAGCCCCGTCCTGTTGATAATAACCTTGTCTGCATTCAGTATCATCTAACTGCTGTACAAATTATTCGAATATGTTGCAATAACGTTCCGCATTAACAGTGGTGCAACGCGTTTCCAAGAATATGTGCTGTCGAACAGGAGAATGGGGGTCATTTTGAACATTTACTGTAGGCTCAATCAGTGCCGCAATTTTATTCTATATACAGGGTAACCCATTTTAAAGTTTCCCCTGGAATATCTTGAAAAAAACACACGGGATCGAAAAAAGTTCCAAATGAAATTTGTGGGGTCTATTTTAGTACTATTCGATTGCCCCCTCCGAGACAAATAAATTTCGTTCGGAACTTTTTTCGATCCCATGTGTTGTTTTCCAGATATTCCAAAGGAAGCTGTATACAGTATACGTATCTTTGGGTGAACTGACTTTTGGATCACCCTATATTATAGCCTTTGTTTCAGGTAGGAAAAGAATTACGGCCGCATATGTTCAAACTGATGCTACTCCGGAAGCTCGTTGTACATTGCGTAACATTATTTTCCAATTATTATTATTTGTGTTGTCTTGGAAATATGCAATGGAACGTGGACATGTGTTGTACACAGCAGACTTTTGCTGCCCCGATAGAATAAAAATAATATTCTCTATGGGACCGGACTTTGGGAAGTATTTCATGAGTTTGCGTCCAATCTTATTAGTCAATTTTCCCTTAGTTATTGAATTTCGCTCGTCCGTATATATCTGAGAGGAAAGAAATTAAAGAGCTGCGTGTATTTATTTGCGCTCTTTCACTTTACCACCATAATCGTTATATCAATGCCCATAAGGAAAATCTAAATATTAAAGAAGTTTATCGCAAAAAAGTCATACTTCTTATTGGATATTAAAAAATAAGTAAATTTGGAAAAGGCCATTTTTCGCGCACCGCATCTATATTTCAATTAATTTAGTAATTGCAAGATATTCTAACATTTTCATTAAGGAGTCCGCGCTAAACAGATTTTTACTTATATTTCCGCTCTCTATTTTTATACAGAGATCAGAAAACTTGTTCTTCATAAATATTTCATGTTCAGGAAGAAAACTAACAAAAGGAAAGGCTTCACCGTTCAACTAATGAAGCCCCCTCATTATATTTACAAAAGGTCATCCCACCGTAATTGCTGGGTTGATGGTAATGATCGTTCAAATCATATCGCCAAATACATTACACACATACCTTTGTTCTTTACAATTTGCACGCTTCATTTAGCCCATAGTAAAGGAGTGTTGGTTAGCAAATTAACTGAAGTGGTATTCAGATTGTTTCATTAATTATGAAAAGACATCTGATTAATCAAGCGCTAGCCAGGAACTTTTAGAGGGTCATTGAAATAAAACGACTTAATTGGATATTTTGTTCTGGCAACAAGGGAGGCGTTTCAAACACTAAGCAGCGTTAATGATGTCCCGGCCGAGTCCCATTCGCCAATATTATCAGCATAAAGGAGACAATTCCTTAGGTTCATCGTTATCTTTCCGAAACATTCATCACCTTTTGTGGGGGCTTCATATTCACGTTAAATCAACTGAGAGTGGGGGTGGGGTGAGGGAATGCGAATACGTTTCGTGGTTCTAAATGGCTTAATTAACGAGAAGGAAACGATGGCGAAGTTTAGAGGCATTGGTAATCAACGGTGAGGCGAAAGGCGCACTTTATTTGCACTTCGTTATTTTGCAGGCAAACAATTTCAATTTTCATTGACTTAAAAGTGAAAAGAAAATTTTATATGCACACAGAGAAAATAAAAAAAGAAGAAGAAGCTTAAAATTATAGCGCCAATCGTTAAATTAGCAATCAACTTAAGGCTGAATCAATTAAGACAGTAAATATTTTCGGTTCTCTTCCTATTCAACGAAAATTTCTGATGATTTGATGGCGACTGGAAAAATTTCAATGAAAATTAAAGGGAGAAGAAGGGAATTAGATCAAAGTGATGGAAGTTGAAAGAGAAATAAAAATTTGGAAAAAAAAGAGAGCAAAATAGAAAAAAGAAGGAAATTTCAATTAATGATGCTATGTGGATATTTAAAATTTTCTCATTTGAAATTGCTTCCCTTCCGTTCTATTCTCCTTCTTCACGATTTTCTTTCAAAATTTTTTATTATACATTTTTTCTTGGTTTTTAAATAAGAGTACATTTTAAGTTTAGCGTAGAGTTTCTGAAAATCACGCAGAATATAAATGAGCCCGTTTTATAGCTTGAATACATTTTATAAATTGAATCACCTTTTAGTACTTATTTTTAATACAAATGTCTTGGCAGATTCCATTTTTTTTTATTTTTTCTAAATTTTGATTAAGTTCAATGCAATGACATTTTGCATTTGAAATTTTCTACGAAGGATTTTATTGATTATGTACCCCAAGACAGATAAAGATATGAAATTTCAGTAAGTGTATCATCTCGAATTTATTATAATAAATTTTTTTAGAATTTTATTTTTATTGAAAAAAAATCAAAAAATCACTGGGCTGCAAATTTTAATGTGTGATTTGTTATATCTGTATGGTGCCACAGTTTTTTCTTTGGATTATCTGGGTAAAGGCGCTAATTATTTGTAACGAAAAAAAAAACAAAATACATTTTAACGGAGGGTAATTGTGGTAAACAATAATAAGACACGTGCACGAGTTGGTTATGGCAATTTTTTCTCGGATTATATAGGAGAAAAAATAATTAAGAAATTCTAAAATGGGAGAGAGGGGAGATTTTTGATAGAGACTGAGTAGGAAAGAGATAATGGACTCTTGTTCACAAGATTTGGACGTTTTATTCCAATAATCTGAAAAGGGGATGGGATGTCAACAGTAGCGGCCATATATGAACTGTTCGACGTATATGAAGTGATGAAGAAAATTATCCAGATATCCTCTTATCTGAATGGAACGGATGACGTATGGTGATGACCGGAATCGTTTTTGATGTTATAATCCTCAATCCTATGTATTATGAGGCAATTATAAGTCATTGCCTAATGAAATTTGCATGGTTCATATAGATTAGATGCGATTCTAGTTGTGAATCTAATCTTATCTTTGTCGATGGAGCATTCTGTTTTCCACAGTATAGTCGCCCTGGAGCATTCTCTTGAGACTGTTGGATGAAATCTCTTGGACCCACTCCTGGTTTTTGTAACAGATGATGAGTTAAAGCAGGACTTCTCTATATCTGGACAACTTGAATAATATTAATCAATTTAACCGTGTTGACCCCGTTTGACGAGATCCACCCATTTGATCGAGGCCCCATTCACCCTAACCTAAAAACTTGTACTTTATTTCCCACATTAAAAAGTTTGTCAATAAATTACAATCAATCTTAGTCGTATATCTTTCTTGGTCGAACCCTTGGTGGCCACATATAATTTTGATATGTTGATTTTGAAAAGAATTCAGTTTTCATCCATCACGCAAGCATTTTTCACAAAATACAAGTAAAATAAATAAATAACACCGGCCAACTACATAAAAAAAAAATTTGAATAAATTTGCCTTATTCTTGTGCTGAATCCGCATCTGCTTTTAGAGTTTTTCTATCCTGACACGTTTCCAAATTATGCACATAGAGACTGCAATGTTAAAGTAATGCGTGTGAAGAGAAACGGCTGCAGTTTGAAGTATCTATATATCAGGCCCCGAACTCTGAATAATTTAAAATGTTTCATTGAAAAACAAGAAATCTGTGGGTGATAGAAAAAAAAACTGAGATCAGAGACGGATTCAGCTTAAGAATCAGCTTTTAAATTTACCTAACTTAACCTAACCTCGTAGAACTATTTTTATTAAGTGCACAGGCGCAAAATATACTGTTGCCTTCAAGAATGGAATAAATTGGCTCTAAGGAATTCCTAAGGTTAGTTGGCGACGACTATAACACGGCATGTTCATTCTCATAAAAAACGAGTAAAATGAGCATGTTTTTTTGCGAACAAATATTACGTGATAGCGCAAGATATTTCTCAAATTTGAAATCTGCATAATGAGTAAAAAATGTTGAAATTAGTAAAAAATATCACTGAAAATTTTCTTGATAATAAACCATCTTAGGCCGGTATGATAGTGTCCATTATGATAAAATTAAGGTGAGCATGTCGTTTAGCGAACAAATCTTACGTGACAGTGCAAAACGGTTTTAAAATTTGAAATCAGCATATCTATATACTAAAACTCTTGCGTGTATTTATGTATTTATCTGTAATTCTATCTCCTCCTAAACGGTTTGAGCTAGCGACTTGAAATTTTCAGGGCAGGCTTATCAATAAAGGACCTGCTCTATCGCCAAAAATCGGCCCCCGCCGACCCCCCCCCCTCCTTCCTCACTTTCTGGGGTTTTCATTCAAAATTATCTGCTTTTGCTTTTTAATTCCCCTCAACAGATGGCGCGGGCGGGCGAAGCCGCGGGTAACAACTAGTTCAGATTAGTAAAAATCGATGAAAATTTTCTAGACAATTAAACCATCGCAGACCTGTGTAATGATTGTAATTTATTATGGATAGACTGAAATTTTTGTGCAAAATCTGGTGAAAACAAAGTTAAAAAAATTCGAGGATAATAAAGTTTGTATCCGAAACTTCGATGTTTGTATATTTTTGTAAGTATTGTTTAAATAAAGGC
>JAHWFO010081923.1:2955484-3005052 GCA_023313115.1 Rhysida immarginata
AATTTCAAATATAACTTCAGTCAAATTTCAACATATTTATTTAGTTAATTTATTATGTGTAGAATAAATATATATTTGCTATTAATTCTATTGGAAATTTACTTGACTTTAATATTCATTAGATTGACGTTTGTTTTTGTCCCTTTACTAGCAAGCTTAGGAGATCAAGCTAAGCCTCAGTAGGCTGATTCCTTGCCATGTTAAATTTCAACTAGATTCAGTGTTTTTTTCTTCAACATCCTCGACCGACGGTACGGAACAGATATGTAACGTGACTCGTCCCACCACATAAAATAAAAATCATTTCCTACATCATTGAAGACGAATTTTACTATTCTATTCCAGGAGTGACTTTCTTCTTTTGTCTTTCTCCACTGAAGATTGGTACCTGATACACTCGATATTTCCTTTTTCCTCTTTTTGGGTTAGGTTTTCACTTTTTGGTTGTTCCCTTCCGTAGTATTTACTTATTTTTTGATAACAATGAAAGGTTGCTAAAACACAAAACGAAGGTAAGAGAAGAATAGGAAAGATTGTTTTTTAACGTTGGATTCTATGCAATTTTTATCAGCGTGCTTTATGTAATCACGTTTAAATCTAGTTTGGAAAAGGGAAAGAGAAATATCGCGACCTGGATTTGAACCAGGGACCACGACTAGTCCAAGTCGCGGATTTTTTTCTTCCCTTTTCAACATCAGAATTATCAAATTAACGTAGTCTTTAGTTTACCAATTTATTTGCTTATTACGTTTAACTCTATTATAAATATTGATTTCCAATACTGTATTACCAATAAGATTAGTACCAGGCCGATTAAAAACTGTAATTTTTGCGAAAAAGAAAATTCCTTTAGTCTCGCAAATCTTAATCCGTACATCGAAATACACCATATTGCCATTAATGACCGGACACTTTCGATTTTAGACGTTTTGTCGAATATCTAGAAAAATACTTGACGAATTATCCTGAAATTACAGGGGTGTAAAAAGCATTTCAAGCATTATTTTTTACAGGGTGATTCCAAACATTATTTTTTTGGTTCACTTCTTCGCTGGTCCCCTATTTGCCTTCGGGAGAAAACCTTCACTGAAATATATGAGGTGTAACATCCTTTTTAGACCCCTGAAATTTCAGGATAATTCGTCAAGCATTTTTCTAGATATTCGACAAAACGTCTAAAATCGAAAGTGCCGGTCATTATTGGCAATATGGTGTATATCCAGAATCATGACTAAAAAGTAGAATGTTTAGAAAATGTACAAACATGTTTTTAATAAATAACTGCTGGCACCGTAAGCACGTCTTAAAAATGATCGCAAATTGATGTCCCAATGTGAATAACCAAATAGGGAAACCTCTAATCCACAAGGAGAATTGAAATACCGGATATGTAATTCGGGTACTATGTACCCATCTTCAGCGGAGAAAGACAAAAGTAAGAAGTAAAAATGTACAGGGTTATTACAAATGATTCATCGGGTTTCGAAATTCTATAACTTCCAAGCTATGGATGGCACTTCTTCGTCCCAATCAGATATCTCATATTCTAAAATTCGTGCGCAGCTGGAATGGCCTGTTGAGATGGTTACCCAGATCTCCCGACCGTACCCCTTGAGATTTTTATCCTTTGTGAACGCTCTGAAGACACTTTTCAAAGAGAACATGGCGGTTAGACTGCATGAGCTCTGGGGCACATTGGTGCTGCTTTGATAACTCGAGATAGGTTTCATGTGGTCCATGCGATTCGATGTTGTGCGAACTACCCTATCGCACGGAACGTGTGTCGAAGTGTTATGATGAAACTGACAATTTCTTATCTAATTCTCGTATATATTTCTATACAAGGTGTTTCTGAATGATCCATACAGATTTTCAGGATATGTTCCAGGAACCAAATCAAGCAGAAAAGTTCTTATGAACATGGGGTCTTTCTACAGTTATAACGGTTTAACGGTGTCCTCTAGTGGAAGAAGAGTTACGACAATTCAAAGAACCGTCTGAAGAAAATTATGCTGTCTTCAATATCAGATTCGAAACGTTCTTGTTTATTATGCCCCAGTACCAGATGTTGCAACTCTTCATCAGCGGATCTTGGACGGCTGCGACATCATCCGTCATACACCTGATATTTTCTAATGGATTCGCCAATCCATGCGGCGAAGTGCACAGGCTTCCTTGGAATGTAACGGAGGCCATTTTGATCATTTGTTATAGCAAGTGGATTGCCTTGTTATACCATAGAAACAAACCACAGTTAGTAACACCTACACGCTTTAACGTTCATTTCGTCTACTGCAGAACACCTTCAAACCGTTATAACTCTGGAAAGAAGTGTTTTCGACCCCATGTTCAATGATATTTTCTGCTTGTTTTGGTCCCTGGAACAAGTCCTGAAAGTTTGTACAGACCATTCAGAAATAGTCTGTATAATTAAACGGAGTAACATTTATTCAAAATATTCAAGAAATTATCTCACATGTATAATTTCAGATATACTAATTTTTAATAGTATTTAAATCAATTTCATATATATGTCAAATTGCAGGGTCCAGTTCGGAATATGCTTTAAAAATTTCCTGCACCTTTTATGCAGTAATCATTGTTTTTTTATGCAATATTTTCCGCAATACAGTTTTTTGAAACCCGATGAATCATTTGTAATAACCGTGTCTTCCGAGAGCAACATTGTGCTAAACGATCGTGGCATAAACAAGAGTAAAACCGGTAAATTTCTTCTAAATATCCTCATCCCAGCTATTGAGTAGTGGTTGTTAGGAAACTCGGAACAACAGTCCTTTGCGCGTATGCAAATTTTTCAAATGAAACTAATGAGCATGTTCATCGGTTCGGAAGAATCGCCTGCATTCAATCGTTAAGAGAATCACGTCATCAGCAGCCATATGCCTAATGGCATTACATTGTTCGCAGGGTATCCAATACTTTCCATTGACTGATAATACAAGCTACGAGAAACGTTTCCCGAGTTACGATGAAAAATATGGGTAGGTTTTCCCTCAAGATATTATGATTATGTATGCATATTAACATTTATCGAACTCAGAAAATTATGCACTTTAAAAGTTACATTTTCTTTCTTCACTACCCCTTCCTTCAAGTAGATCCTTTAAAACGTTTGACGATATTTTTGCTGCAAATGGAAATTTCCCGGCATTGTGGTCCGGCCATCGACTCTTTTCCCTATTCAAATTCCCATCGAGCTGCAAGTCTCTCTCCATCCAGCTATACAAGTTCTTTGGGGCTTTCACTCACTCACGTTGATATTCGATTAACTCTGCCTGCTATCCGTTACCAAAAATTGGAAAAATGCCATCTTTTGATGAATTCAAATTTTACAGATTCCAACTCTAAATGGTTTTACTGCTTAAAAAAATAATTAACTTCTGAGGCTATTAGTTTTCTTTTTTTTCATATACAGAAAAAAAAATTCAGAGAATTTAGTCTTTGCATATTTTAATTATCGGAGTAACCGAATCGATCATTTTTTTAAATAAATATTTTAAGTATAATGCAATATCTGTCAACAAAATTTAGCATTTTTATTTTAATTAAAATTTGTTGGTTTCCGTAATTTGTGATTTCCTTGAAGTAACCTTGTTTATTCCATCGAAACAGGAAGGCTTTTTTTTTTTTTTTTTCCTTAAACAAATTTTGTTACTGTGTTGCATGATCGATATTTACTTGCAGCTCTGTGATATTTCAGGCTACGAATAACATTAAACTAAATAAACAGGCGTACTGTAATCAGTTTATACCGGATTAGGCCAAACCCCGTTGTAATTTACGCAAATCGATGTCACTTTCATGTGACCCGTCTCTGTCCACCTAACAAAGAAATGGACGCTGCAAGATAGCCAAGTTCTGGCTAATCATCGCAATTACTATCTAACGCTGGATTGGGGCATAAGTCATGCAATATTTTTTTTTTTTTTTTTTTGAGTGAGTGGAAAATGTAAAATATACAGATGAAAGGACAAGAAATAGACGAAAAGTACGGACACTTAACAACATGCCGACATTTTCCTCCTCATGTTTATTAAGGCAGTTGACATGACATTATAGGTTTCATGTTCCAAAATAAGTAACAGAAATCAAAATGGAGAACGCCTATTTTGATATTCGAGCGTTGTTCAGCTCGGATTACATCCATCCTACACGGCGGTTGAATAAGAACTGATTTAACATTTCACTGTGTGCTACAATAGGAAAACACAGAGCCATCTGTGTTCTGGAAACATACTACGAATGCACGGCTTCCTTGAGACATCTGACATTTTCTGATACTATCTCTTAGATCTGAGAAAAAAAATAGTTGCAATGACTTTGCCCCAACCCTCGTATATTTAGGAAGAGATGTACATTGATAGAGATATATTGGTAGATTTGTATAAAATAGATGAATAGTTATAAAGAAAGATTAAGAATATCTCTTATTAAAAATGGCATAATGTTGTCCAAACAAGGAAATGAGTTAAGAAATTTTTAAATGTAGTTCTCAAAATTGTATTTCAAAATTATCCAACTTAAGCTTTAGCAGTTATCAACCCTTCATATGATCTATTGCGTTGCATTTTTACGACTAACGTATTCTCTATGCATGGCCAATGATTTAGAAACAACTGTAAAACATATGTAAATTTGTTTTAATATAATTTTTGCAAAATCGGTTGAGATCATGTGATTCATTAGCTGGAGCGACGATTGAAACAACGAAGTACATGAAGGAAGTCTCAGAAGCTGCGATATCCAGATATTCAACCGTTGGGAAAATGATGAACAGTCTTTGTCTAAAAACGGTAATGTGGCTCAAAGTCAATCAAAAATGAGCGGAGAAACAGGGCATCGACTATGCAACAATTGTTAAATGAGTTTAACCAAGGATGTTCCCGTTCCATATCTGGCAGAATCTTGCGCCAGGAAATCTAACGGAGCCAGATGGTCAGTCGCTTGCCTATATTTAATCCCCCTGATCTTTTTCAAAGAACAAGAAAGTTCGTCTACAGTGGAATTTCGTGACCGGATACGTGAAGACTGGAAGAAAGTTATTTGGTCTGGCGAATCATGATACACGTTATTTTGTATGGACGGTAGGCAGAGGATTTAACGGGAGCTCCTGAAGCAATGGATCCAGCGTCTTTCTCTCAAGACAAGACAAGTTTATGGAGATTGTGTCATGGTATCAGCTTTTTCTGCTTGCATGGCACTGGTCTCCTGATATTCATGAAAGATCGGGTGCATCCGAAGACTACCTGAACAAATTATCTATCGAAAAATTTAAAGAAGAAATCAAGCATAGCGATCTCAAGTTTATTTATTAATTACATAAAAATAAATTTAAAATATACACTTAATTCAAAACTCATGTTACAGAGGAATATGGCAGATAGAGGTACTAAAACAAACATTTTTAATCTCGCACCGAAACCGCACTACACTTGTTTCAGTATTTTGACTTTTTGCCATAGCCAGCAAGATCTTCCTGTGGAGATAACTGAAGACCTAAGTATATGTCACACCTGAAGATCATGTCGATGTTTTCTTCCACGGAGGCATGTAACATCATATTACTATACCTGGCAAATTTGAACGGGTGCGACAGTCAATGCACACGTTGATGCCAGTGTTGTATCCAAGAAAGGGGGCGTCAGTACAATGCACACGTTGTCAAACGTCATTGTTTATTGTTATGACGTAGAATACGTCTTGCGCTTAGAGACTAGATACCACGCTTAAATCGTGAATGTCACGAAAAATGTTGATCACGAAAACTTTAATAACGTGAAAACTATTTACAGCGTTAAAGTGTGGTGAGATTTATACTAGGCATTGTTTAAAATCATCCTAATGTTCGATATCTGATATGACAATGTTGTTGTCCAATGCGATGATGAAATATTCACCTATCAAAGACAACATGGAGGAGGATACTGATGTGCAAATTATGATATTTGGAGACTTCAATGTAGATGCTATATTAAACTTAGAGTTCTTGGCTTTGTGAAGAAACATTTCAATTTAGATTACATGCCCATCGAATCGCCTACTATATTGGGTGGCAGTACTACAGATTTGATATTGATTCTAGTCTGTTGGCATTTGTATCATATTTCTCTTATCATAGACCACTGATTTGTAAGTTGTGAATGACTTATAATTAAGGTTCGGTTAAAAATAACGAGTCTGGTTAAAATTTTTAAATTGTGTTGTACAAAATAATTTCTTATTCGCCATGTAGCCACAAGACGTATTCTACGACTTAACTACCAACCGTGTCCCAACACAGCCCCGTACAATTTTTTTCGGTGAAAGCTCAATCATCAGAGTCAAGCCACTGGCTCTGCATGAATGGTTGCTGCAACTGAAGCCAGTTTGGCGCCACCGGTGCGTCATAGGACAGATATTGCTCAATAAAAATGTTTTATATATTCTTCTGTAACGTAAGTTATATCACCCTGTATATATTTATTTATAGCAATCTATTTATGGATCAGATTAGCATCAGTCAAATACATATGGAGACTAAAACGCCAAATTTTAACTGTAAATGCAAAAAATAATACGACCACCTTAGTGGGAGACTTATTTTTAACAGCCGACATTAAAGATGTCAGAACTACTTTAAATGCATGGAAAGGCACAAGATCATTAGAAAAGACGTTTCTTAGGAAACTGTACACTTCCTTCATGTTAATTGATCCAGTCGAACATCTTTGGACCTGAACCTTTCGCCTCGAATTTACTCAAGGGCAATTTAAATTTGCTTCATTTAGATATGAAATGGGAGTAATGAACAAAAGCCATGTCGGCGGAAAAGAAACGAATCCGAAGCAACTTCTGTCATTAGAGTCGAATGGAAGACAAACATGAAAGAAGAGAATATGTCTGAATGCCAACAACAATGATGCTCACGCTATTCAGTTTGAAGATGAAAGAAGATGGGATGTACTTAATAATTCATTACTATATTATTCAGGATTCAGAAAATCTATATATATTTCATTCATTGTTATATTTCTTAAGAAATAAGTTAAATTTTCGGCGAGACTTTATTCTGAAGTTCAAACCAATCTAACATGGCATAAGGATTACCTATGTCAAAGCGTAGAATACATGACGTCAAACTTCATTTATGTCATCAAAATTATGCTTTCCATTGTAATCCATTTTAGAGTTATAATGAAATTAAAAGTAAATTTAAATTCATCGAAAGAAATACATACGACTTAAATTACATTCTCTTTATCTCAGAAAAAGAATTACAAATTTTGCATTTCAAACTTTCTAGTAAATGAACATAGCTCTAGCAGCATTTATATACAGTGGTGTGCAAATTGTTAGACTCAACACAAGTTGCTTTTTTTATATTTTTTACATTCTCGTAGTTTCATATCTTATTTAAAACTATAAAATAGATGTGCAATACAATGCGGTCTTCTAACTGTTACATATGGCTTTAAACCTATGGTAATAAGTCCTCTCTAAAAAAATTCCCCTTAAAGGACTATCTTGTTCTTTAAGGCTGTCACATCCTCTATTTAACTTAGTTTGTTGATGTCTAATTTATTACTCCAGATTTATGTTTTTCCATAACATGTAAACAATTTATGTGTTTTATGATATCTCAAATGTTCTTTATTTGGAAAATTAGTTTCTCATTTATTTAGATCACTTGCGCGATAGTGTTCCGATTCTGGAAATGTGAGGATTTTCAGGTCTTGGTTTTTAAAATTAAAACCATATTCACAAATGCAAAAGTAACTTGATATATTCAAAAATTCTTCAGTCGAATCATGTTTCCCCTAAAGTTGCGCAAATACAAAGAGAGAGGGCATAACACAAATGGGGAGTAAATTTACAACCGAATGTATATATATCTTATTAAAAGAAGATGAAATATGAAGAATCAGGAGAATTAAGAAAAAATACATATATATGAAAATTAAACTTGAAGTAAAAACTTAGCAATGTTTAACATGTAACGAAAGAAAACGTATTAAGTATCAATTCCAAGAAAGGATTTCATAATACAAGATTTCGCTATAATTTAATTTTAGAAGTTCGATAATATATTACATTAGAAATTAAAATTTTATTGATACTAGATTGATGTACTTTATGTTTACTAGAGTGATATCAAATAATCGATTTCTATAATGACTATAAGATTCTAGCAGGGTGAGCCAACGAATTTAAAAGCGTAGCTTTTAGCGAGTGAGTGCAGCGGGTGAATTGATTTAGACTGATTATCAATTACAAAATTTCTTGGCAGATGAACATCTATTTGTAAATCTCAATCACACCCATTCGTCATATTTTACAGAATGATACCTAGACAGTTATTGATTAATGAGGAGAAGGGATATGTAGTCACTAGAATTCAGTTATAATCGTGGTCTTTCTAACCTTTTAACGTGATTTGGGTTATAATCGTCTAAACATTTGGGTTTGCTTTAAAACTGTATATGACTATAATAATATGGTCAGAATTCTGTATATTTAATAATTTCTAATTTCATTCACTTAATTTATGACTTTACACCTTAAATGAAGATTTTTCTGTTGGTGAAGCTCATCTCAACCGAGTTATCAAGTTTGTCTCTTGCCTTATATTTTCGATTTCTTTTATTTGTTTATTTTTATTTTCCTTTCTTGCCATTTCACATCTCTAACTTAAAATTAGAAATACTCCTAACTAAAAAAAAGTAATTTAATATTGTTTGCCTCCTGTTATGATAGATCTCGACGTTTTAGACCTCCCTCAGTCTAAAAATTACGTTTCTGGTATTCTGTGTGTGTGCATGTTTGAAAACATGATAACTCGAAAACGCAACGAGCTAAATAGGATGAAATTTCATGTGATCCTTATACAAAAATTGTAGATATGTACCAACTTTTAGACCAAATCTGTCAACCGGAAGAGGGTGGGCTGATTTTCTTCATAAACACTAGGACTGATATAAAGGTAAAACAAGTGTAACCGACAAGATAAATAGATATCATATTTCAGCCGATTCGTACAAGCAGCGGGAGTACTTTACCTGTACACTACTTACTTAACCTTTTTTATATGAACTTGAAGCGAAATCAACTGAACTTGAAGCGTAGGCAGAAGGAACTAATCAGAAATAAGCGTAGGAGATGATTTATTTTCTTCAAGTATATTTGCCTAGAATTCGTCTGCAAAATTTGTAGCCGGTTTCTGTTCTCACTGCTCTCGATTCCTATTGCTTTCAGTCTGATGATCGATTCTCTTATGGTATAATCTATTGTATGTTAAATGGATATAAATGGTTGAAATTTTATAACTGCAAATCAGATATACAATTTCAGTGCAAGTGGAACTGGTACTTTATATACACTTTCAGTATTTTTTCACGCAAGCTATAAATTTAAATGAAAATAAATGATTAAAAAATTATTTTAAATCACGAAAAAATTTGAAAGAGCACGAGAGAGTCGAAGGGGGAACACTCCCGATTTTATCGGAATGTGTAAATAGCCGTTTAATTATTTGTCATACAGAGAAATTATTTTATTAATTAATTAGTTTTTTTTTATATCAACAGAATGAAAAATCTCTCTAAACTCATTTTTATTTTACACATAATTTCCTTAATTTCTTCAATTTATTTTGTTATAGTTTTACACTCTTCGTTGAAAGCCTATCATGAGAAGGCTTTACAGATTTACAGTTCTGTATATAAATCCCTATTATAACACTTGCAAGATTAGCGTTTTTATATCCAAATCTTTAGGCATGCGGATCTCTTCAGTAGATCTTTATACTTGACATTTCACTTTCCTACACGACAGCATGCTCTTGCAGTGTAAAGTTTTGCTGCAAGATAGAAGTACTCCAAAAGTTACAACTAGCGGCTTCTTTTGTTAAAAGGATGAAGTAGATTTTCTTGAAATTGCGAGAAACATCAACGAGTGAAACTAATTCCCCTCACCTATCTGCAAATATACTAATTGGAGATGCAGGATGATCTAAAAGTCGGTTCACCGAAACATAAATATATTAAATGAAAACCATTAAACACATACCGACGTCAAATTTGCAGTGGATATTCTTGCGACATTGATTGAGCCTACAGTAAATGCTCAAAGTGGCCCGCATACTCCTGCTTGTACAAACGAACGCGTTGCAGCATGTCCTCCGGAATGGCGCGGATTTCCGAGTGAATGTTTTCAGTTCGTCTAGAGTATGTGGATTGTTGGCACAGGAAATTCCCCGGGGAAGTCACGTCCGGTGAACGAGGTGGCAAAATTTCCTTCGAAATTACTGTGTCCTCAAAAACAGGTTGCACTCGTTCCGTCCTGTTGATAATAATCTTGTCTGTATTCAATATCATCTAACTGCTCTACAAATTGTTGCAATAATGTTCCGCATTAACAGTAGTGCAACGCGTTTCCAAGAATAAGTGTTGTCGCGTTCGTTTGTGCAAGCAGGAGAATGGGGGCTACTTTGAACATTTGCTGTAGGCTTAATAGTATCGCATTGATTATAGAATATACACTGCAAATTTAATGTCGGTATGTTTAATGGTTTTCATTTTATATATACTGTGTATCTTTGGGTGAACTGATTTTAGATCACCCTGTATAATGAGTTTATTCCCCGTTTTCAGTTCACTTATACTAATGTTGAAACAGAGTACTGTGGCAGGTATTTTGGTCTATTCGAGAAGAATAGATGGAACAGAGGATATTTCTTCCAACGTAATATTAAGGCATAGTGAAAAAGAATAGAGTTCAAGTTATCTCTGTGAAAACTAATATTATAATAAGTATCATTTAAAAATTTAATTCTAAAAATGCCCAAAAAATTTAAAAGTGATAGTTTTTAATTCTCTACATGTCGAGTTGGTGAATCCGTAAAAGTGTCAAACCAAAACATTTACTCCAGCAAAAGCAAACTGAAAACACTTACTACTGCAGCTCCATGTCCATAACAAACAAAGCTACAAAATTATAATGACATTGACGGAGCTGTAAGAACTCACGTAATGATATATTAAGGATGCTAGTCCTCACTCGCTTACTGAAGATGAGCCACTAGGCATATAATTTTATCCAAATAGCATAAATTTACAACTTTGTGCCATAAAAATGGAATAATGGAAGTTGTTATCATAAAAATGACACAAACGCAAGACGTGTTAAACCAAAATGCAACTACAGCACCTGACAAATTTAATTCACAAAATTCAAGGCTATTTAGCTATATGTTACACAAACAAATATTTTAAACAATGGAAAATTAATAAAAATCATCTATCTTCAAAAATGACAAAAAAAATGGAATACTTCCTTTCTACCGACAAGAAAATGGAATAACTAACAAACTTACGCAAATAAACAATTCAAAGTAGGTGAAGTTTATTGTTTACAACTACGTTTCTGCTTAATATCTCGTTGGCCATCCTTTTCCGAGAATGACAGCGTGAATTCGTTGCGGCATTGATGATATGAGCTTGTCACATTCCTCCTGAGTAACTTCAGCCCAAATTTACTTCAATTTCACTTTCAAATCTGCTATGTTTGCTGGTTTCTTGAGGTATAGACGTTGTTTCACATTTCTCCAAAGGTTCTCAATGGTGCTGAGATCGGGAGAGTTCGATGGCCATGAGAGAACTGGGATATGGTGATTCTTCTAGCCACTTGCTGGTTGACTTGGCAGCATGAGAAATTGCAAGACCATGCTGGAAAATCATGTCTTCATCATCCACTGGTAGGTCTTCAAGTCAGGTATCAGGAAAGCATTCAGAATATCTTGGTAAACAGCTGTATTGATGGAACTGTTGATGAACCCCAAGCGTGCAGTGCCATATGTTGACATGCAACCCCACACCGTAACAGAGGGTGGGAATTTAACACTTTTCTTCAGATTTCGCGGTTCATGTGCCTCATTCTTACGGCGCCAAACTCGACAACTTTTATCACCAAACACTAATTCAAATCGCGACTCGTCGCTGAACACCACTCTTCACCACTCATCAACAGTCCAGTCGACGTGCTGTTTACACCACTGCAACCTCTTATTTCTCTGCTTTGGAGTTAAGAGGGGCTTGGTTTTTGGAATACGGCATGAAAACTTCAGATCATGTAGACGTCGAACTGTCGTCCGATGAGATACGTTCACGTACCGCAGCTACTGTCGATGAAAGTGCTTGGAAGACTGAAATGGGGCTTTCCTAACAATCTTCTGCAAAAATCTTTCATCTCTGGGGGTGGTTTTCCTTTTTCTTCCGCAGTTTGCACGTTGTGTATTCACTCCATATCCTTGAGTATGTCTTGCAAATATCTTAGAAACTGCTGACTGCGAGCACTTGGCTGTAATTGCTATTTGTTTCTGGGTAAGGCCATGTTCTCGTAATGCCAGAATTTGTTTACGAACGGATGGTGACAAATCTCTAGGACCTCCCATGTTGAGAAGCACAAATGGAATAACATAAATGGAAACTTATACTTGCCCGATCAATTTGCATAAAAAATGTTTCTACAGGAATATTCCATTTTTTTGTCGGTAGAAAAGAAGTATTCCATTTTTTTGTCATTTTTGAAGATAGATTATCTTTATTAATTTTCCATTGTTTAAAATATTTACTTCTGTAACATATAGATAAATAGCCTTGAATTTTTTAAATTAAATTCGCCAGGTGCTGTAGTTGCATTTTGGTTTAACACGTCTTATGTTTGTGTCATTTTTATGATAACAACTTCCATTATTCCATTTTTATGGCACAAAGTTGTATTATACAGGGTGTAAATTTTAAGTTGACAAAGCAGAATAACTCGAAAAATAAGCTTCACACGAAAAAATGCGTATAATCCAAAGTTGATTATTTTCGAGGGGGCATCTGCTGGTGCTAAAATTAGCCCACCCACCCCCCCCGGCCCCTGGGGGTGGGGCGGGGGGCAACTTTAAAATTTCAAATGGGAACCCCTATTTTTTATTGCAGATTCAGGTCCTACATAAAAAACTACGTACATTTTGTCTGAAACATTTTTTTTTATTTTTGGTAGATGGCGCTGTAATTCAAGAAAATCCATTTTCTCATTTTTGCGTGGAAATGGTTACGGAGAAATAAAAAATACTTATTTACTTCGTAAATTTTGCCGCAAAGTTATTATTTTATTATTTTTTGCCGCGGATTAGGATAATTTTGTTTTGTTTCGTGGTCATGAGGCCACACAACTTTATAATTATCAAACAAATCAACTGATTAGCTAACTAACTAACCGAACATCCTACGTACTAACGAGTGAACTCATTAACTAACAGAGTAAAAAAGTAAAAGACTGTGTAAAGATGAAGTTATTCCCGTTTAAGATTTGGTGGTCCTTAAAAGGACCGATTGTTTTCGTTTTATTTTTTCTTATTTGCAAATACTTGCAAGTAAATGAATTTCGGGGTGCTTGTATTTCCAGTGAGTCCCCTCGCCTCTCACTTTCGGCCTGCTTGTTGTCCTTAAATCCCTTGCATCTCGCCGTTTTATGAAATTAAATGTTCAAATTGATGACCTCCAACTTCGATGCATTTATTGACTCGTTTTGTAAATTCCTGAACACATCTTGATAACATGTCTGGTGTAATTGCAGCGCAAGCATCTCTTATTCTTTGAATCATGTTTTCGCGAGTGGTTGGCGTTTCCTTATAAACGATATCTTTGAGGTAACCCCATAAGAAAAAATCTGGCGATGTAAGGTCAGGCGATCTGGCTGGCCAATTCACAGGACCTTCCCTGCCGATCCAGCGACCATGGTAAAGTCGATGTAGTACTTCGCGCGCTACTAATGAATAATGCGCTGGACAACCATCATGTTGAAACCACATGTGTTGTCGAAGTTCAATACTCAGGTCTTCAAGTAGATCTGGTAGTTCATTTTCAAGTAGGTTACGATATTTGTTGCCATTCAAATTACCGTCTATAAAATATGGACCGATAAGTTTATCGCCAATTATCCCACACCAAACATTAATTGACCAAGGTCGCTGATGGTTGACTTCTCGAATCCAGTGTGGGTTCTGTTCACTCCAGTAATGCATGTTATGTCGATTAACTTCCCCGTGGTTTGTGAATGTTGACTCATCGGAGAAAAGAACTCGTGCAAAAAAATGTTGGTTTGTTTGCATCTGCTGAAGTGCCCAGTGACAAAACGTTAGACGGTTTTGGTGGTCATTGCCATGTAGTTCCTGATGCATAGATACATGATATGGATGAAATTTGTGGAGCTTCAGCATTTTCCAAACACTCATATGTGAAATTCCTGATTGCCTTGATATTTCTCTTGTGCTCGCATGTGGATTATGAGCCACAGCAGCTAGGACTGACACTTGATTGTTTTCTCCACAAACAGTAGCTGCACGGGTTCTTTTTTTCTGGTTCACACTACCTTCCGCAGTAAATTGTTTAATAACTCGAACAAAAGAAGACCGTGATCGCGTTTGGCCAGGAAAACGCTGAGCATAAAGCGCGACTGCATTATCAAAATTTCTCCCACTTTCTCCATAAATGTACACCATCTCAATTTTTTCTTCCACAGAAAGATAATTCATAATGTAAATTCAAAAGCAATACGGCGTTGTACACTCACAAAAACAGTTGAAAAATTACAATCTTTTCTTCTAAAGATCAGAATTTAAAATGTAAACATTCTGAAAAAAATGCCAATGTTTACGTTATTTGTTTGTTGACGAAATGTCTTCAAATTACATTGTAGTTAAAACAATGTAGGAATCGAAATGAATAATAAATTAGTTATTTCCACGCAAAAATGAGAAAATGGATTTTCTTGAATTACAGCGCCATCTACCAAAAATAAAAAAAATGTTTCAGACAAAATGTACGTAGTTTTTTATGTAGGACCTGAATCTGCAATAAAAAATAGGGGTTCCCATTTGAAATTTTAAAGTTGCCCCCCGCCCCACCCCCAGGGGCCGGGGGGGTGGGCTAATTTTAGCACCAGCAGATGCCCCCTCGAAAATAATCAACTTTGGATTCTACGCATTTTTTCGTGTGAAGCTTATTTTTCGAGTTATTCTGCTTTGTCAACTTAAAATTTACACCCTGTATATTCCATAACCCCCATAATACTCTAATCAGCCCTTATCACAATAATTAATGATATAGTCACCCAATTTTAAAACATTATTTGAGATAAATTGACCTCTTAAACTTCTTAAAAACCATATAGACATAAAATATGACCATATTCACTATTGTTAAAACTCTTTATTATGGCATAGTAACCATCTCAGAGCACAATGTATTGATTTAGCACTATCCTAAACATGTTCTTATACTATAAAACTGCGATGCCATTTTAAGTTATAACCAATACGTATCTCCGCCTGAAAGTACGAAATTCGGGAATATGATTATGAAAGTTTTCTCAATTATCCAGGCTCAACTGCTTATCCAGACATTTTTTATTATGACTTTGAATTCGTCCGGCGTGTGTGCTTTCTTCTGAAAAGGTTTATACAACATTCTATTTCATATAGCTTTAATTTTACTCTCTACCTTTCACTAAATCCAAGTTTTGCCTATCTGATTTCGGCTCTTTCTCTCACTCTGATAAAATTATTAAGTTGTTTTAAGGATACAATTCCAAATTCATCCAAGGCGTCAAAAAGAATTATAAAGAAAAAGCATCTACTGCAGTTCTGTAATTGTTAACTATTGATTGCTTTGAGAAACCTATATAGAATTTAAAAATTATTAAATTAAAGACAGTTATGTTACGAGATAAAAAAAATGGCTGTGAGAATAGGTTTTTTTCACTGTCATCTAAATTTCAGAAACCACTCTCGTGCATTTAATGAAACAGGAGAAGACTGGCTTCCTAATGATAGAGAATAAAGAGCTAAATTTTTCGTGAATTCAATTTGTAATCAAAACTGCTTTTATCCATAAATTTATTTTCCACACAGTTTTAACGGACCAGAACCTGGATATCCATTTAGGAATGTAAAGTACCGCGTTAACGCTCTTTCGATTTTCTTGTTTTTTTCCAAAAAACTTTTTAATTGACGAGTTAAAAGGGAACCGTAACTTTTACGACAAAGGTAATTGAGAGCCCTTAACGAGTCCGTTTAGCTTCCACTAAACTAACGTCGAATATGCAATTTTCGTGATTCGATTGCGTTCGATTTGGTCACTTTCGGACAGCCGATCTCTTACTCTCTTTTGGCCTCTTCACTGCTCTCCAGTGGGTCCGCTGGAATTCTCATAAATGAACCATTACGCAGCAGTAAGCTGTAAAAGCGAGCACTCTGTGTTCGTAACTCTTTGCGACCATCTCGATAGGGCGCCACCTGTGACGAGAACTCGCATAATGGAATCTCCCGCCGGTCGACAGTCGGTTATATCTGCCCCCTACACAGTTTCGCCACAGCCGGATCGACTGGGAACGCCAAAAGATAAGGGAAAGGGGCAAGGAAAGGGTCTAGAGAAGTGGGAGGCAGTAGGTTGAAGTGGAAAAAATTCCTTTTTCTCCCCACCCTCCCATTGTCCTGCTTAAATCTGGTCGTCATGACAACGGAGGCCGCGACTTGTATTACCGTTGTCAGCAGAAGTGCAGTTTATGAGGCGAGTCGTGAACGACCGTCGATGGATGAAGAATGCGCTCCGTGTTGCTTTTTTTTTCTTCTTCTTCTTGCCTTTCCCTACAAGAGAATCATCGACTGATGGGCTGTACGAGTTCCTCTCACGTGAGCCGAACGGATAAAGTATTTCAATCTCGGCTTTTCAATAGAATTGTGAATTATGTACGATATGAACAGAAAAGCCGGGACAGGAACACTCAATACCGTCCCGGGTGAAACCCATGAAAAATTCATTAGATCCAGATGTACATAAAGCGCATCCAAAGCCCAAAACATGCTTTTCTGCGCTATTTTTTCCCTCCTTAACCCACATCGCTTTCCTAAATATATTTTCTCATTTTTCCTGAACTCAAAACATTATTAAAGGATGACAATGGCTGTAGTATACATTTCTTGCCTACACATTTGAATAAAAAATAATATTCCGAAATTTTTATCTAAATTATACTCTTTTATTTGACTCTATAAATTGTCTATAAAGTGAAAACCTCTAATCCACAATAATCCCTTATTATTTTGTGTATAAATTATGTCCTTTTTTAGCGAATTAATAAAAATTTTATAACATCGTGTGATTTTTCTGTTAAGTTTAATTTGTTGCTTCATGTTTTTTTAGAATTAAATATTCCTTTAGTAGAATAAAACCTTTGTATCGTCAGTGCATTTAAATTTTTTGACTTGATTTTAAGAAAACACCTTAAAAAACAGTTACCTATAAATTGCAAAACATGGATACAATAATCACATAGAAATATACTATAATTTCATTGTATATAGAAATATAATGGTCGTTTAAGTCAAGACAAAAAACATGGCTTGGGCGGCGCTATGGTCGAAGGCATGTCGCATTTGCTATTTGTTTCTTTTGTAAAGTAAGTAAAAATTGCTGCAAAAACATAGTGAAGAGAAGACACATTATAGTTTCAAAATATATTCATTTTTCAATAACCACAATCGTAAATCTCTATTTCACTGGTCAACAAAAAACTACATTTTGTCAGCTACTTTAACAAATGTTGGTGTTCTAGATTAATTTTAGTGTGCTCCAAATCTGAACTCTAAATTTCTCTATCACAGCAGGATTTAAAGTTATTGCCATCCTGCTGATTTTGTACCTTTAAACATTATGCAGTAACTACTATAGTGATTACTTGTAATTTATTTAATTATGATGTTAAAATTTTTTAGGATCACCATGAATAGCTGGAGTATTTATTGGGCCACAGATTCGTGAATTGATGAGAAAACTGACAAGGGAACCCCACATAGCCTAACCGCTTTAATAATGGAGTCTTTGTATGGCTATGTATGCTGAAATTGTTTCGTTTTCGCGATTTATTTTGAAAGAAACACAATTTCGCACTCTCTTATTTTGTAAGCATCTATAGCTTCAGGTGAGTAACATATTTCAATTTGGTGGAAATCTGTGACATACATGTTCGAGGGATTCCCTTGTGAATTCAGATTAAAACTAAATGAACCGGAGTTAGCAGCTTGGGATGCTTTTATCTTAGTGGTAAAAAAAACTTTCTTGGAAAATACATATTTCCTCAGTAGGTTGAGCTAGTAGAATGTCGTTAAAAATGCATTTTCTCCACAGTCATCTGGACTTCTTCCTGCTGAACTTAGGGGGTGTTAGCGACGAACATGGTGAAAGATTTCACAAAGAAATTAATTTAATGGAGACAAGATACCAAGGCCGTTTCGATCCAAATATGATGAATGAGTATTGCTGGTTTCTGAAAGGGGGAAACTAATGCTACGCACAAGCGCCAGAGCAAATCTTTAAAACAGTTTTGAATAAATGCTTATCTTCATCTAATGTATGGAAATATTTTTATGAAATGTAAACTATGTTTAACACCATTTTAAGTAAATGGTTAAGTAAAATAATATTGCTACAGTCTCATAATGTCAAATTTAAACATCGGTAGTTTCTAAAGTCGAGATCCTGATGTGACAGAGAAATTTGGAGTTCAGATTTGGAATCAGCAATCAAATTAGTCTAGAACACCTATATTTTCCCAAGTAGCAAAAATGTTGTTGACCAGCGTTATTGAAGAAAATTTTGTGGCTCTTTCTGTCTGTACGAGTGTGGCAACTCAACGCTGAGATGGTTGAACAATAATTCAAATCACGATTAGGGTATACAATAAAATGTACAAGCGCCAACTTTGCATTGATAATTTTCTTTGTTCAAGATATGTAACAGGAAATGTTGGTTGCATGACTCTCAAGTATCACAAATTAAATTAAATAAATTTGATATGCTCCCTATACGTTTCCAAAAGTATAATTTTTGACTATGTAAATAACAGTTGAAATTGTATGACGTTACCGCGCATGCCCAACAGCGATATTTCTACTAAAATTTATGTATAAACCGATTTTGAACTTGTCAAACAACAACTTTTATCCATTGAAATAATAAAAATATTCCTTAGTGTGTCGTAATGGGTGGATGCCTACGTTTTAGGAGCTGCATTTTCGTTGATATTGTCCGTCAAAAAGTTCCCGCAATTCATCGAGCTCCGGACCGCGGAGGCACACTTCCTGAATTTCAGATCATGATAATATTAATTCGAAAATTCAGCCACAGTTCTTTAAGATGGCAAAATAATTTTCACAAGTTCTTGAAAATACAATTATCCATTGTGTTTTAATCCATAAGAAATAAAATGAATAATAATTATTGATGAATACAATTCATCACCTTTATAAGTGAATGATAAGCATAGAAGGTATAACGCAATCTGTGGCTTATCTTCTAGCAGTAGATTAGGGTGGTGCGAATCGCGGCTATTTTATCAATACTGGGGTAATGAAAGCATCTCGTGTTAGATCACTTAAATTATAATCCATCACATAATTTCTGCACATATATTACGAATTTAAGGCCGATTTACAAGCGCGCAGTTTCACCTCAAGCAGAGGGAGGTTTGTGACTTAGGCTCACAGGCAGCTGCCACCTCCCTTACAGGTGTTGCATTAACAAGTTGGAGAAAAATCGATACGACGACCGTCATTCGGGAGGGCGACGAGAAATGACTATTCGTTTTGATCTGTTTGAAATGGATATTTTTCGCATGCTTCAAATCTCCCTTCAATTTTTGACTTGAATCAATGCGCGCAAAATAGACTTTAAAAATTGAACCCATTACTTTATAAGATCAAATTTAGCGAGAAAATTAAATATCAGATTAAAATATAAATATAACTAAAAAATTCTAATTAAATGTAAAAATAATTCTTACAAAATTATTATGCACGTTTTAGTTTGTTCATGCTATCAGCTCTTCATCTGTCTATGAAAATTTTACAGTATCGCTAAGTAGCCTAGCCTCAGGTACCTTAATATAAACCTGCATGTTGGAGGTCTTTCCGTATGAGCTGGTGACGTACGCTGCTTTTGACGGACGAACCTAGTTAAGACATGTCGGTCTCTGTCGGTCAGACTGTGTCCTCTACCACCACCATAAGATCGTATTTCCGCTCTTGTAGTATTCCACTTTCAGATAATATAACCTGTGATGTTTAGCAGATTCAACTTACAGGGTGTCCTATAAAGGACTGAGGGTTTGTAATATGCAATGACAAGCAAACAGTAATAGTTATTCAAGTTATTCTTGCAAGAAATTAATGTGCGAGATTCTGGTACGTTTCCTTGTGTTAATACCAGATTTCACCCACAGACCAATTAGAAAACGCGAGGGTAGTGCAATGGCAAGTATTGTGCTTAACACCAGGTTACTGTATTGTGCCATGTCATCCGCGATTATCACCGACAACATAGAAAGTGATCTCTTCTAAACAGCACACATATCGCAAATTCCCTAAAATCTTTCCAGTTCCTTATTTTAATAGGTCCTGAGTAATCGAGTTCCCTATGTGGGATTTAGTCGGAAAATTAAACATGTGCAACGATGATATTGCGGTTGAAAAAAACAACAAAATCCACACCTGTTGCCAATCGTTTAACCTTCCCCATGACAGAGTACACGGGGACCTTTTTTCAAATTTAATTGGAATTTTTTTTATAATACATTGACATTTTTATCTAATTTTTTCACATCTTTAAGCTACTCATTTTTGATCCATTTGTGAAAAAATACAGGATGCCTCGTCAAAATTGAATCAATAGCTAACTTCTAAAATACAAATCTGAGAGTGTACTTTCAATGGAAGAATTATTGTACTTTTATGTGAGGGATTTTTATATGCATTCCATTTCCAAAAAAACCGACGCCATTTCTGAATATGGAAAGTAACTTTGAAATGTGCAATGGAAACATATCAACTTTAATGGTATTTTCAGATTGTACACATAAATTAGATTGTTTTATTCTAAGGTGTTATTTCAATTGATCCAACCGTTTAGGAGATATAGGCACTGATAGTGTGGAACTTTTAAAACCCAATTTTATCGATGAAGACAAAGAGATAGAAGGTGGGACTTACACAGACATTCCTACATTACTCGTTGATGATCTTTTAGAACCTGAAGTAAGAATTTCAAAAATCCAAAAATTTTTAGTTCACACGTAAAGTCTGATATATGAGGTGCGATCAAAAATTTCCGGGACTGATACATTTAAAGAGAAAGTACTTTACTTAACAGTGTCCCCTTCAAAATAGGCCCCTCACGAGCCAGCGTCCAGCGTTCCTCCCCTTCAGGAATGTGTCCTGGAAGTCTTTTTTTTTTAAACGAATCAAGCACCTTCTGCGATTAGCACTGGATCTACTCAATCGCATCAAAACGGTGACCTTTTACAGTAACTGGATCTTTATTTTCGGAAAGAGGTCGAAGTCTGCAGGAGCCAAATCTGGCGAGTAGGATGGGTGTGGAAGCGAAATCATGTTTTTTTCCTCACGTGTGAGGAGGGCTTGATGAGAGGATGCATTGTCGTAGTGGAGCATCCAGTTTTTTTCACGCCACAGATTTGGTGGCTTTCGCGGAACGTCTTCCCTCAGATTGTTCATTGATCGTTCTCAAATTTAATGACCATGATAAAATCGCAGAGGGCCTCACACTCATGGTCACAATAGCAGTATTTTCTCAGTTCCCAATGCACATGAAAAAAGTCCTTTGAAAATCTGATTTATGAATGTTAGGGCTATAATTTACTGTATTTGTGGACTTATACTGCCATTTGTTAGCGAGATGCGCAACCAGTTTCGGAAATTTTTGATCGCACCTCGTATTTATTTCCTAAAAGTACGTTAAAAACCTCGGTAATATTTTAAATTATCTTTGAAAATTTTAAAAAACACACTTTTAAAACTAGAGGGAAGCTTTTTTTAAATCTTTTATCAGTCGTTCACACTGGATCTTCTACCGACCATCAGCTACTTTTGCTGTCTATTTTTAGACAATTAATAATTAAGAATTATGCAGAAATCCATATGGGTACCAGGTACCTCATCAGTGATTGATAAACAATTTTTTACCCGTGGGTAAACAGTAACAATCCAATAAGTAACCATTCTTCAACCAATGGAAATAACTTGGAAGGCAGCTATGGCAAGAATAAAGTCAGGAATCCATCAATCAATGCAAAAGTTAATGTACGAGTAAAGTCATCGTGTAGGTACAATGGCGGACGATCGAAGTCATGCGACTGCTGAAAATCGTCTATACCGAGTCCAGTGTTACTATAAGAAAGCGAGAAAATGGTTTATTCGTCGGAGGGAAGAATATTTATTATACTGGAGTACCACCGATTGGGTGAGAATACAACAGCGACAAGAAAAAGCTTCCAGTAATAAGATAAGGAAATGGAAACGTGCCAAATGCACGCTATTTCTGCAATCTTTTTACTAATGCCATGTTCAGTTGTTACAAATATTGGCTTTAATATTATTCTATGTTGGCGTATTTATTAGTGACCTAAGGATATGATTTTTATATGAAGAATGGAATACTTTAATTGGTTCCATTTTGTGTCAAAATTGAGAAAAGCATAATGAAAACTTTCATAATTAAAGAATGAAGGCTAAAATGCTAGACAATAATATACAAATTCTATAAAAATACTCGCTCGGACTATGGGTTGGCTTAAGACGACTATAAAATTCTGAAATTTAACGACATACCAAAGAAGCTTTATTCTATTTAAGAGGGAAATTGGAAATTAAAGCTATAATGACCAAATTTTTTTAAACGTTTACGTTGATAAAATTTACATTACTTTTAGAACGTACATTTATTTATTGTTCAAAGTTGCCGCAATAAATATAGTTTGGGGACGAGATTCTTGATGCCATGACCGTAGAAATCTGCCCCTCTTTTTCAATTAACCACGTCATTCCCACATGTCTAGCCTCATCGTCTTCTTTCCCCTGATTATCACTTCACCTTCCCAAACAAGTGATAATCACATGGAGCTGTGGGAGGGAAGGCCCGATCCTTTGTACATCATTTACTCCCGCACTGCTTAATTTGAATTCACCACATCATTTTACCACGCTTTGTAGGTTCATAACGCCCTCGACTCAAATAATAATGAGTTGACGAAGAATTCTGCTTGCTTTTCATTTCGATTTAAGGAAAAGAATAACCAAGCGAGCCTCACACTTGTGACTCCATTATTTTGAATATTCACTGTGGTTACAATCTTCGGCAGTAAGGTAGCCTCTGGATTAACCGTCAGACAGATAACGATAAAAATATAATTCGGTTTATCGTTTTTTTCCAAATCAAAGTTTTATATCATTTCGACATTTCATTTCATTTTCGTAGTTTACTAGATACATTTACGAGAATAGACTGAAATGTGTTTGGCGCAACCAAAAAGGAAAAAGGAGCAATGAAATTTTCCTAGCTATTCTACATATTCTTCCCAAATTTTAATAAACTTACCACATTCTCTCTCTAATTTCTTTTATCCTTCTAAAAAAAATTATTTTGTCTGCCCTGCGAAATAATGCTCTGTTGCTGCTATGACCTCTGAATCAGTTGAGAATATCTGTCTTTTCAGTGTCTTTTTAAAGTTAGGAAATAGACGGAGCAAGATTAAGTCAATGCTCTGAAACCCCATATCATTAAAAACACCCTATGTCTTGCCCGCCTTCTGTGGTCCTACAGAGACAGCACACCTTTTGGAGCTTTCCTCGCCGGTTTTCTATCGATGCTGCTCGAACTTTGTTCAGCAGGTCTGCATTAATCGTATTGCCCTTCTGACTACAATCTGATAGGATAATACCGTCCTGATCCCCAAAAATTGTGGGCATGAATTTGCCTGCTGGTTTTTGGTGTTGAACTTCTTTATTAGGGCACCACTTTTTTTTTTATCTTAGGATAAAAGTGGTGCAACCACGTTTCATCAGTACTTACTAATAATGCCCAAAAATTATTCATTGATGCTACAAAATGCTACAAAATTAACTTGGCTGTCTTCACCCTTTCAAACAAAGCTTGATGCATATCCAAATGATCATGAATTATGAACCCAACACGTTCCTTGGATATCTTTAGAGTGTTACCATTCTTTTTATTGAGATTTGCCGATCTTTCAAAACCATGTCAACACACGGCCAAGATTTTCAGATGTACTGTGATTGACCGTCCAGATCTTGCTGCATCTTAGATTGAAAATTCAACACCCGAAAGTTTGCACACAATTTCTTTACAGTTGAGTATGATGGGCACTGGTCATCTAATGTTTTCATCAAGCGCTTATGGATTTCTTTTGGCGTTTTCCTCTGAAAGAATAGGAACTTCATGTTTCTCTCAGTTCAATGTTTTCGAATTCTACATTTTTGTCTGCCATGTTCCATTCAATTATATGCAACAATTAAGACAATAGAGCTAAAATCTTCTAAATTGGCATAATACAACTACAATAACGAGATAACAGGACAAGTAACTGAAGAACATTGCGAACAAACAACGTTTCAAAAGTGTTAAATATATTCAATACGAGCGGAAAAAAAGTGTAAAACAACTGTGTCAAGCAAAACTAACCAGATGACTATAGCAATTTCCGTTTCAGATGAGAGTTCCAAAATTAAACTCCTGATGACTTCGAAGCAAAGACGAGCCCGTGTAAATGTAGTGCAAGAAAAGAATTACTTGGAGACAAAATGACTGGAGTAACGTCCTATTTAGTGATGAATCCGTGTTTTCCTTGTCTTTTGGTGACTAGGTGCCAGGTGTGTGAAAACAGGAAAAAGAAGCTTACTACAGGAACTGCCTCAACAGATCAGTGGAATATGCTGCTTCAGTAATGGTATGGGGATGCTTGACATGTTATCAGATGGCATAGGAAAGTTATTAAGTAAGTAAATGCTGCAGTCTATCGAGAAATACTTGAAAATTTCATGATTTTATTATCTGAAGACCTATGCTGTGATTCCTTCTGTACTGGCAGATGAAGCGTTTAGTCATACAGCTAAATCACTCACTGGTGAAGAAAGCGTAGCTTTCGAAATGTACATCTGAGGCATTAAATATGATTATTGTAGATTTGTGGTTTCTTCTCATTGCTCGATTGATCGTTGTGTCCACAGTTTCTTGGCGGATTATACTTCTAGATCCAATTGAAAATTTAGGGAAGTTGATGAAGGCTAGACTTCATCAAAGACTGTCATGAGCTAAACATGAGTTGAGTTCGACAATCAAACAAATTTGGACTTATATCAGTCGTGAAGAATGTGCTAAGTAAGTCAACAGTATGCCAAATAGGCTAAGTCTTTAATTAAAGGCAAAGTCGACGCTATTAAATATTAATTTGATGAATGGTTTTCGATTAAAGTGATTTGTGTATCTTTTGTTTTGTAATTATTCTGATTTGCTCTATCTCTGAATTATTCTGATATTTTGTCATCTTCAATTTGTTTAATGTAAATTTTAATTTTGAATTAAATTAAGAAATTTTCCTTTAGAGGTCGAAAAAAACAAGTCTAAACGTGTACTTACAGGTCTAAAAGTTCTGGATTAGGCTCCACTCATATTTAAATTCAGAACCTAAAATACCGTTATGCTAATTTTTTGGCAAGGAATTGTATTTTATTACAATTTGCATAAGTTATACGTATTGTTAATTAATTTTATTGAATATTCAAATTATCACTTTAAATATCACTCATATAATCTCTTAAAAATGTATGATTTATAATTTTTAACTAAGCACACTATTTCCTAAAACTTTTGTGAGATGAAGATTCTCATAAATCGTATTTTTAAGAATAAATTCTTTGCAATCAATTTTAACACTTTCGTCTTGAATATAGCATACAGAATATTTTCGGAAGCCTATTCCAAACTTTTGTCATTCTTTATGTTGAAAAACAAGCCAACAAAACGAACTTGAATATTATATGAAATCTTTTCATGTTTACTTTATGGAAAAAAAATTCTTTATCTAGTCTCTAGCAATGAAGCCTGAAAATTTCTTTCCATTCTCGTAGTTTGAAAAAGGAGAAAATTACTAAAAGAAATTATTCAAAGTCTTGAGAACAATACCCGAGATAACAAAGGCAAAAAACAAAGAAAGAAAGAAATAAAAGGATGCATGGTTGTTAATTAAAAAAAACCGTAGAAGAAAAAAGAAAAAAAAATGTAAAGTTTGATTTTGACAGAAGGAAAAATGATCCCAAGGATTTTGACAATTAAGACTTTTTTTTTTTTTATTCTGAAACTGAAAGGATTCGCTATTATGTATCGTATAGCTTAAGCCATGAGAGTTTTGTTTTTTTTTATTTTTCTTCCCTACTGAATTTGTGATGTTTTGCGTGCACATCATCGACGACGACAACATTATTAAACATGAATAAAACATTAATCTTTCTTTTTAAGCTGATTACCGTTGATGGCCGTTTAATTAAATGAATTTGGAGTCGAGTCTTTACTTTAAGTCCCTCTCTTATTTTTTTCTTTTTTAAACAGGAATCGTCAAGAATAAATAAAATGCAACCAAAAAGCTTTTCTCTCAGGATTTCCTGCGGCACAGCGACTTTCTGGTGGGATCAATTTGATGGATTCATTTTCTAAATATTTTTTTAAACTTTCAAATGCAAAAATTGACGACTATTACATCCAAATTTGTTTACATAGACGAGGCGATTATAAATGTTATGGTTTAATTACGAAAGTTTTTAATAAATAAAAGAAAGATTTTGTTGTTACCAATTTTGTTGTTACCAAATCGAGGCTAACGAGAAAAGTCACCTGACCAAGATAGGTTTATTAACAATCCAATCTTCATTGTTTCCAGCAAAGGATGAAACACTGATTGTTAAAATACAAGATGAAAGCTACATTGTTAATAGACCCATCTTGGTCATGTGACTTTTCAGTGCCGGAGCCTGTTTTTCTCGTTAGCCTCGTTACCAAATGTACTGACGTACCTAAACGAATAACAATAGGCACTTCTTTCTAACCAATATAGTGGTGCGCAGATTATTAGACTGGACACAAATTTTCCCGTATATTTTCGTCATACTTTTCGTATATAAATGGGCGCAAACTAAAACTGTAAAGTTGATAAGCAATGCAATTGTGTTCTTTTGCTTGTGTGACTTATGATTATAGGAACTCTTGTTATTGCACGTTTAAGCATTGTTAGCGCCGGCTTGAAGTACACGCCGGCATTGAAAAGTCACCTGACCATTGTTGTCTGAGCAACAATTTTATTTACTACAGAGATATTATGAAATATTGTGTGGTAACAGATAGCGCCACTACACTTCGCTGTTTTAACAAATTCGTATAATGGCCTAACGCTTTACTTTCAGTGTTTTATAATAAATATATTTTATTACTCACAATTTAATTCATATATTTATTATTTTTAAACATTGAAGAATCAATTAAATCTTCATTTAGATCTTTTGATGATTATTGAAGTCCTCATCTTATTTATAATTATGCGCTTGTTAAATTTCTATATGCTTTGAAGTGCTCAATTTTTTTCTACAGATTCCTACCTCTCTAGACATATAAACATTATAAGAATAATGTTTCGATCCAAAAAAGCATTACAGATGATGCAATAATTTTGATTTTTCGTCATACAAAAATACACTCGTTTTGTGATTTTAGGTATTGCGAAAAGCTTGCACGTGCCGTGTTTGTGATCCCACATTCGATTGTGAGCACAGACGCGAGTAAGGAGACGCACCTTAAGCAGAAGCGTTGTGCTTACTCGACAATCTAGAGACTTATCGACACCCGTGCTTTTATTTCATACTTCAGTTATTATAACCCCTTATTCAGTATTAGCGATGTACGTGATTCTGTAGACTCGTCCAGTGATAAATAAATAAAATGTTTATGTATTGTATAAAATATTTATTTTTTAGTTGCATCTAGAAACACTATCACGAACCAATGCTTCGGTCTGAAGATTCGAAAGGAAGTCACCTTTTTATTTTCTGTAAGGATTCAAATTCTGAAAGATGAGGTTATAGGAAAATCAGCAGATCCATTTTCAATAAATAAAAAGTCCGATGATTGTTTTATTAAAGAAAGCTGTAAATATTATTTCAATAAAAGAGTTTTATAGAAAAGCTGGAGCTTTATTCTTGTCAGAGTCTAACAATATTTCTGTAATTCGATTAAATTGTTCATGAATCGAAAACTATTTATGCTGCCAATGTTATAAGGGTCGTATAAATGAAAACGAAAATTTGTGTGGGAAAAAAAAGACGACGTGTAGGAACGTAAGTTTTTGTTTTCAACAATTGCGAAACCCCACGTGCAAATTGAACAATAGGTTGCAAGTGTTGCATCACGTGAGAAAGAAGTATAGCTCGCGCTTCGAAGGTCTGCGAGTTATCGCTTTGTCCAAACAAGCAATCGCAAACAAATCAAAGTCAAGTCGCGAAAAAATCAAAAGCAATCGCAAACAGCACGGGGAAGGTGATGTTGACCGTGTTTTTTGATCCCAAAGGCCCGATTTTACTGGACTTCCTTGAAAAAGGCACCACAGTTAACGCAGCACGATATGGGGAAACATTGAAAGCATTGCGCGCGGTCATCAAATGCAAGCGTCCTGGACTTCTTACAGAAGGAGTGCTTCTTCTCCACGACAACGCGCGTCCTCAGACCTCGAAAGCAACGGTAGACCTCATCAAAAAGTTCAACTGGGAAGCAATGCAGCATCCACCTTACAGCCCTGACTTATCCCCATGTGACTTTCACGTGTTTGGGGATCTGAAGAAACATCTGAAAGGCCGCAGGTTTCATTCGGACGATGAAGTGAAGGAAGAGGTTTAGGAATGGTTCAATACGCAACCGAAAGACTTCTTGCATAAAGGAATTACAGTGGGATAAATGCCTTAACGCATTTGGAGAATATTTTTAAATTCATTGTATATACTTTGGATGAAATAAATAATTTTCGTTTTCATTTGTACGACCCCTTATATATCAATTGTTCAAATTTTTCTTCACATTTTCAAATTGGCACATTTTTTAATGTTTCATGGTGACAAATTCTCCATTTAATACTTGATTTTTATTTTTTAGTGAAAATTAAAAAAAAATCCGGGGGCCAAATGAAATCTGAAAATAAGATACACTAATACACATCTCTACGAATAATTGTGAAAAATTCTTATTCCTTTTAATAGAAAATAATTATTTCTCCGCAAGATCGTCGTTCCGCCATTGCAAACTTTCGCGAGCAGTTCTGACGTTAGAGTCGATCTATTACCACAAAGATTCCTAAATTTAACTAAATACAAAGCCTGTAGTAGAAACAATATTTTCGTTGACCAAAAACGTTACACACACAAACCTTTTTTCAAACACGAGAGCTATCCAGTAAGTAAGTTCCATTTTTAAATATTGACGCTGCAATTGTAATTGTGCGCATGCGTTGGAGTGTGGTGATCTGTTGCCTGCTTCGTGGTACTTCGTGGCGAGTGTATTACAATGTCTCAGAAAATCAAGACACTTTCTACATGTAAAATTCATTCTACGATTCCTTTTCTGAACGTGAAGAACTTTAAACCAGCTGAAATCCATCGTCAAACTTTGAGGTTTATGGCAAAAATAAATAAATAAATAAATAAATAAATAAATAAATAAACGATGAGCGGATCTATGATACGGAGACGGGTGCGGCTTTTTAATGGTGGACGTGAAAATTGATAAGTGAAGAACTGAGTGGGCGACAATTTTTTTGAATGATGATTTGGTGCTGCAGTTGACGAGAAGGTGAGAGAGAACAAACGATTCACTATGATATCGCTCTCCCAGCAATCCCCAAATTTCGCGTTCACTTCGAAGGCGGCACCTTTTTAACAAGCTGATAAATTTTTTGGGAAAACACTTACTTTTATAAAAAAAAAAAAAGTCCTTAATGTTGTGTTTCTCCTGTCATTGTAAAAAAAAGCACTGAAATAATTGCTAATTGGTAACTCATCAAAGCTCCTTTTGGCATATATAAAATTGACAGGAGTATACAACACATGGTACAATGCAAAAAAAATGTCTTAACAGTGGTGGAAACTTCCGTAGAAAAGTAATGTAAGGTTTGTTTGTTTTTTGTTTTTTTTAATGTCCCGTTAGAACTGATTCCCTCATAGAAATGCTCCCATAGATTTCGGATGTTTTCGGTAAACAGACGTAAAAATTAACAATAAAAAAAAACTCAATGTCAGTTTATAGCAATTGCATTGCATGCAAAGAGAAATTCAGATGAAAAATTTGAAGAAATAATGTTGGCGAGTTTAATAATGTATATTTTAAATTCAGCAGTAAATTTGTAAACATAATTGGTTAATAATTAAAATATACAAATTTTGTTTTAATGCTTTAGCATTGTTCTAAATTGTTTTTAAATCAAGGTGAAAAGCAGTTTTTTGACATTCTTTTTCTTTGGCTTTTGTCCATTTTTATTTGTTCACTGCCTATGTTGAGGGAACCGTTTATTACTTCACATTAAAATTAAATTGGAATTTTAATGTTATTTGCGCAGATTGATAGGTGATTAAAAGCTCTTCGACTGTTAAAGACATTGATGGTCAAGGCAGAAATTTTTGCTTACACCATCTTTCATCATGCGTGGCATATAAAGTATCAGACGAAACCTCAATTGGGCTGCCACGAGAAAAGACGTGACACAGAATCATCGTGTAAAGGGAAAAGCCATCTGAAGTTGCATATGGCAGCCGGATATGAATCCTCAATCTCGGATTTCAAATGCAGTCATGCTTGCCAATGCACCAATGAAGTTCGCGCATCTGAAAAATACCAAAAAAATATTCAAAGTCATTTGAAGTTTCTTCACATCTGAGATTCTAATGCTACTTCATTCGTTTAGATGTTTTGCGAACATGTGTGAATACGTTTTCAACATTTACAAGCTAATTGTATCTTATTATACATAGATGATAACTTTTGAATAGCTGGATTTTATGCTTTTAATTTCCGAATATATAACCGAACTCGCTTTTTCGGTTCGCTTTTTATAATCAATAAAAAATCTTTAGGATGGTTTCTCATCTTAAAATACGAATGAAGTTTGAATATAAACGCTTCACTAAATTTTAACACATTTTAAGTAGCTAGATATTTTTTAAGATGCCCCGCCAAGTATTATATGGAATTACAAGAAAAACCGGGGCTTGAGCACTTTTCAACACCTTTGAACGGGTCAGATGACGCGAAAAGTGTCGAAAGTGTAATCGATTTGTGTAAATTATAGTTGACATTGATATAATGTTAATAAATAAAAAAAATCAGTTAATTTTATATTCAGTTTTTTCTTTAGTATCTAGTCTGCTTTATGAAACGGACACTTATTTTCCCTTCCTCTCGCTTTATTATTCAATTCCTCTATAACTCAGCAAAGATAGTTCCCATTTCGCCAATTACCGCCCCATATCAATAGCGACAACCGCTGAATATTCAATCTTTATCATTCAACTTGTACGTTAATGATCTCCCTACAACCATGCCCCCTATACCAATGATATTATATGCAGACGACACCACTTTATTATATGCGGACCTAAACTTATACTCGATCCAACTAACCATTAATTCGGCGCTAACAAAACTGTACCACTGGAATTTACTAAACTGCCTTCACATTAATTTGCAGAAAACTACTTACACTATATTTCATCAACATAATAAGAAACTTGACTTTACCAATTTCTCATTAATATATAACTCCTCGACCCTAAATCCCTCAAAAACTTATAAATTCTTAGGATCCATTTCTCTAACAACCTCTCCTGGGACGCTCACATCACTGGAGTAGCAACTACTTTATATCAGAAACTTGGTCTCTTTTCCCGATTCCATTTTTTACCCAAGAATATTCTTATCCTTCTATATTTCACATTAATCCAATCTTTCCTAATACAGAGGTTGAGTCAAAAGCAGTGGCCGACTCGGGAGGGGGGGTAGAGTTTCGCGAATTCTGGGCGAAGACCATTTACCACAAGGGTATATCGCAGTTTATTAAGAGAAAAGAGTGGGAAGAAACGTCAGTACGAATTTGAATGCCATAGACATTGTATCACCTGCATCATCCAGTGTAAAAACAAATTGGCAGACAAATTGATGTTTGTGCAAGAACATGGCTTCGTCACTATTGGAAAAAGGGGACCAGTGAGTGAGCAGCAGCCTCCGAAACTTGCAGGGTGGAAGGTCAGGGTGTGACCAATCAACGGACAGCACAACGGTGGTTCTCCCGCTTTTCATCTGGATACATGGGCCTGGAAGATGCGCCAAGGAGCGGAAGTGGATGACGCAGCCCTACGGCAACAAGTGGAAGCCAACCCAGGCAGGACCACCCGTGGACTAGCGGTGGGCATCGGGACATCACAATCGAGTGTGGTTCGACTCTGCACGCCATGGGAAAGGTCAACAGGAGCTGCCGAGTTGTGCCCCACGAGCTGACGCCCGCCCAAGCATATCAACGGGTGAATGTAAGTTGCAAGAGTTGGAGTGCATAGAGGTTCTGCCCATCCAGCATACAACCCCGACCTGGCACTTCCGACTACCATCTCTTCCGGTCCATGGCGCACTTCCTGCGTGGACGGCGCTTCGCCAATGTCAGTGAGGTTGAAGACGCCGTGCGTGACTTTTTCGCCCAGAAACCGAAGGAGTGGTTTCGCGAGGGCATCCGCCAACTGACTGATCGTTGGATGAAGACCATCGAGCATGATGAACTCTACTTTAAAGATTAGCAATGAGTGATTCCTGTCTGGTGCACATTTAATAGTTTGCGCTGTGATCGGCCACTACTTTTGACTCAACCTCCGTATATGGAGTTCAATTCTGGGGTTCCGCAACCTTAACAAATTTAAAACGTATTCACCGTATACAGAAATGGTTTATACGAATTTTTCAAAATTTAAGGAAAACCGACTCGGTGTCCGACTTCTTCCCTATATTAGGCATACTCCCTATTTTCAAATTATATTCGTTTCATTTAGCTATATGTATCGAAAAAGGACTGAACAATAAAATTCAGATCTCACTTATTCAACATTTATTTTCCCCAAAGCCAGCTGGGCCTTATAATCTACGAAACAATACCTTTTTTTCAAGACCTCTTGGTTAAATTTTCTTACGAAAAACACAGTATCATTATCGCAGGCAGTAAATTATATTCACAACTTCCATCAACAGCTCGTTTGTCCCCATATTAGAAGTATTTAAATCTAGACTAAAACATTACCTCACTAACATTCCACCCTAGCCCACTAAACCCTTACCGTACGTGCCCTATATAATACAATTTGTTTTACATTTAACTGTTTTTTGAAAACCCAGTCAGGGAATTCACTCGCCGGCCATGGGCCATACTCGCCTTGACTGGATTCTATGTATCTAGTTTTTAAATAAATAAATAAATAAATAATAATAATAATAATAATAATAATAATAATAATAATAATAATAAAATAATTTTTTAACCTCGTTGATTTTTCTATTAGGTTTTAAGGACCTTGGCGTGCTCAAGAACACCTTTTGGAACCGTGTAATGAGCAAAAAACACACAAGTTCATCTTTATAATATTTAGCAATAAATTAGCAATTTAATTCATGAACGGCCTGTAATTTGTTAGTTCATCATCAGGTCTTAATCACTGCCATTTCATTTTTATCATTTTTCTCCCCCGCAGATTGCATCTTTTCCACTTTCTTTGAAGAGGGTTGTCAATATTGATGTTTGTCTTTAACATCTACAAGAGATGTTGCGGCTCACTATCGTTGTGGCAGAAAATTAAACTTTTTTTCTCTCCTAAAAACAACAAAACAACAACAAGTAGTAGTAAACAACAGCATCTGCAAAGCTGAAAGAAAGAAGAAGGGGAGGCTGATAGAAATCTAAGTAGCAAAAGAAAAGGAATGAAGTTGGAGGCACTGCAATGCAGAAGAGAAAACTAGGAACTGAGGAGAGAGAGAGAGAGAGAGAGAGAGAGAAAAGCGGGGAAAAACTTCTTCTTCACCGTTGTGCCTGCCGCCCATTTTCTTCTTTTTCCTCGTCCAGAAGGAGGAACCAACCGAGCAAACGCGGAAATTGTTTTGGGGTGTGAATCAGAGTGGAAGAAGCAAAACAAAGATTCTGAGAATCCAAGGGGCTTCGTCTCCTCTCCACATGCTCGACTCCAAAATCAAACATTAATTTTTTTATGGGAAACGAATAAGGAAAGCAGAGAAGGGAGGGATGGAGAAAGAAATTTTAAGGCTTGGATTTTTTTTAAGAAAGAGAAGATTTGGCGATCAGCGTGGGTCGACAACAGCTGGCCCACTTCATCACTATTTAAAATGTACGATCGACAACAACGGCTTCTTTCGACCGTTTACGGACCTAATCAATGAACACCACCGTGCGCAAAAAACAACGGGAGGATTTTTCAAATTTCCTCTCCCATTTCCCTCTTCTGTAATACGAATCGATTGCTTAAAGACGAAAAAACTGCTTTCATTTAAATTTTTCTTTATTACGATACATTTTTTAAAACGAAAAATTGTCAGTGGAATTTGTAAACGCCATCGAATATAAATGAAAATTCCAAAAACGTTTGTTTTCAGAATCAATAAAATATCGCTGACTACTAAAGTTTTTTTTTAAATTTTCTACATTCATTTCACGTGAAAATTCTTTGTGATTTGTTATTCTAACTTTATAGTGTTTTTAAAGAAAGGCATTAGACATAGCAAAATAATTTAATATAGCATGTTCCATACACAACCCTACAATAACAAATTTCCAATACTTTATGGGAAAAGTAATATTTTATTTTATTTAATATCTTGTTGGATCTCTGCATGCTGAAATTACGTCAGCCACACTGCTGAGCATACATTTGAATATAAACAGCTTTGGTATTTGGGTCTATTCTTGTTGCAAGAATCTAGCCAGAATATCAGAAGTGGATTTCGGATTGTGTTAAGAATCCCTGGTCCTTGCTCGACGCGCCAATTGGTACGTAAATGTTTGATTGTGTTAAGATCAGGGCTCCGTGTGGATCTCGGAAGGGCTCTGAAGTTCAAATTACCCTCAACCACATGCAAAAGTTCCAAGAATGCCAAGAAAAACACTTCTCACCAAAGTTCACGGTTGGAACGATGCACTCAAGTAAAAGGCGCTTCCCTGGCATTTGTCATACACAAACACGTCAATCCGACTAGAACAGAGTGTAGCATAATTTTTCACTTCACATTTTTCAACAGCCAACGTCGTCGTTCTAAACACCCCTGGAGCCGGGCCAGCTTTGTTGTTTGGCGAGATTTTTGGCTTATGTGTGGCTACATACCCGTGAATGCCGAGTGCATGCAGTTCCTTCCGCATTATACTCGTATTATAATGCACACTGATTCTTGTTGCCTGTTGGCACTCCTTGTTTGAAGACATGGAGTAGTTTCTTGCGGTGTTTATCAAACTAGCGTTCCAACAGCCGTCGGACGTGTTCAATGAGTTTTGAGGATTGCCCGACGTGGATCGTGCATGTTCCGATGCCTGTAGCGTTCCATTTATACACGATATCACCAATAGTTGAACGTGGCTGTGATAATTTTCCCGAAATTTCATGATTAGAGACATGTCTGCGCTGTGGTAAACGATTATCACTCATCTACGTTATACGAGCAAGTTACCACACTAATATTAAAAAATCACATCAGTGAACGAACTATGGATTCCAATGCGCAATTCAGATTTCACATAAAAATAGGAGATGTCCGTTCCTTATTGCAGGGTAGTGTAAGTCCTTAAGGTATTTCGAATCTCAGTAGCTCATGGGCCGATTCACGTAAACGGAAGGGGTGTGTCTTCAAGATTTTACCGACATTACAAATGTTCAAAATGCCCTCTTCGATTGACTCCATAAACGTCAATCATTAAATACGTTCATGTCACTCGCGTTCCAACATATCATTGTCGATGGTAGCAATTGCATCCGTGATGCTTTGATGACGACTTTTTCTTCTGGCTCATAATATTCATAGAGTTTTCTTGCATTGGTCTTGCGATTCTGATCATGTCCTGGCTTTAGCTCAAAAAAACCTGTTTTCATTCTTGTCAGGAATTTCAAAACTTTGTGAATCACATGATTTACAGTTTCCACGCTAACATTACACAGTTTTACCATAATCCTCTGGCTTGGTAGATTCTCCTTTTGGTTAAATTCTCGATTTTCTTCAATAACGCATCGGTTATAAGCTTATGCCTGTTTCCGGATCCCAATTTAGTAACACCGAGTATAGACAATTTACTCCCGGTGAGTCCTTAAAGTTTTAACTTGCTGTTGATTTCCACTTACACGAAAAGCGTTTTTGGAAAGACTTCGCATCATAAGCTCTCATCAACAGGCATTTTTGTTGTTAACTTGATTAAGACTTACTAATCCTCTACAATAATGTTAGCAAACACGCTGAAATATTAACAGTTCTCACGCAGGCGCTTTACGATATACGTTGCGGTAGTGACCTATACGAAAACGAAGTAAAGACTGTAGATTAAATGGAAACACCTTAAACAAAGATTAGCTGAAAATCACAAGGCTTAAGGTGAAAAAACTAGTTATTCACAGTCAATTAAGAAAAGGCTTATGCATACATGCACAACGACGAGCTACCAATGTAAAGAGGTACTGCAACATATACCTGTCGACTCTCTACACAGAATCAGTTGAATTTATAGAAAAATGAGCTAGGCAGAAGAAGAGAAGCAGGGGGCATCCATTCTACCCAATATGCTTGTTATATTATTACTAATGTAAGCTATCAAAAATAGTTTCCAATGTTCAGGACAAAATTCGCCACTTTGAATTTGTTCTTGCAAATCAGATTTTCCTACCCACAATTTTACAAACCAATCATATCCTGTATTATAAACAAATTTTATCCAGTTTAATAAAGGAACGTGAAAGAAATATTCTGGGATCAAACTAGAAACCAAGGGCAAACTCGCCAGCCTTATCATAACGTAGACATGGGAATAGCAATGCTGTCTCCAACGTGTCCTATAGGCTACTGTACTTTATTCAATATAAGAAATGGTGGATTTGTGCAATTTAAATGTTCAGTTTCAACTTATTGTTTATTTTTTATTGTAAAAATGTTCAAAATTGACACGCCGATCACATTCTCGTGTCAAGTCAGGCCGAATGTAACATAAAGCAGATTACTGACCATCAAAGCAGAGCAGTAATTGGCTTGCAAACCGGACTGTTCCTTTTTAACAACCAATGGTTGAAGAAAAATCACATAACACTATGAATTCCCGCTAATCCAAACCACACAAATCCAAAAATCCAGTTAACCTGAACAGGTGAGAAAAAATAATAGTAAGCATAAATATAAAACCAAATTGTAATTTCTTTTTTTTTTTTTGAATTGCAAATAAGAGTATGTAATAGACTGATAAAGAATTACAATGTATAGCATATAGAAAAGATAGAGCCTGACAGTGACAATTTAAGTAGCATTATTCACCAAATGACGTGCGCGCATGCAACACCCACTCATCAACTTGTTTTTAGGTTCCAGCAAACTTTAAATTTCCAAGGACTTCGGTTAACCCGAAATTCTTGTAATACAACAGGCATCGGTCCCAATTAACGGGACTCGATTGTAAAGCAATAATTATCAATACTGGAGAATGTTCTATAATTGAATAATTTGTATTCTTCTATAATGAATCATTTTTGATCATTTTTTATAATAGCAATAGAGCTGGTAAGTATGGTAAGTATGATGTCACTTCCTGGCCAGTTGCCTAGCGATTCCAAATATTAGGTTTAACAATGTGGCGTAATGCCATTGAAAAGCATAGAGAAGTTTAAACCTAAGTTTGGAATCGCTAGGCAACGGGCCAAGAACTGACGTCACCACTTACCAGCTCTATTGTTTCCGCCTGGTCTGACAAGTGAAACATATGCAAAGTTTGGTGTTCTCAATAGTGGTACTTAATTTTGAATCACCCTGTATATCATTACATTCAAACAAGAGTTATTATCCTGAACATTTTGAGATCACCTGCACTTTAATAAATTCTATACATTTAAACATAGGCAACTTTGTTTGCTTTCATAATAGGGAAATGGTTATGGTCCTCTAAAATTGAGTAAGGAGCACTATATTCCTAAACGCAATAAACGTTTCCAGAAATTCAACCATAAAGACCCAAAAGAAATGTTAAAATAAAATTGCTATCATAGCAATTAATTTGATTTATTATTTAATGCCTAATAAATTATGCTAATAAAAGAAAATAGTGTTCCTTTTACCTTTCACTGTAGGTGAGGCTGTGCTATCCAAACCACCTGACGCTAATTTGGCGTCCTCTACAACAATGCATGCCTGATTGCTCTCCAGATGAGGCGTCATTGTGTTTATGGCTGAAAGGAGAAAAAGAATCGAAATTTTAATGAACATTTAAACCAACATTTAATAATCGAGCTGAAATTATTAAAAAAAAAACTATAAATAGGAAGTCAGTTATACAGCAGCGCTCAGAAAATAAAGCGCAATTTTTTGTTTTTTATGGTCTGAATTTTAAATAATACTATCAAACTTATGTGTTTGTTTAAGAGATCTAAGACTGCATGAAAATATATCACTATAACTGATAAATTTTGTAGCATGTTTCTGTAAAACATAAAATGGTAATGTGGTATGTGTATGTTTAATTTTAGATTTTAGTACATATTTAATACAAAAGAATATTGATATTAAAAAAAAATCGGAAATCATTTCAACCATCAGTGCGATATCCAATAATTTTTATCATAACTTGTCATCTGCTGGTCATAGAAATCGGCTAAATTTGTCAAAGTTTCTGAAGAAATCTTAATCCATTCTTCTTAAAGCATTTGAAATTTTTCATCCAAGCCTGTTTATCTTTGCAGAAACGAAAGAGAACCTTCCAAAGATTATCGATGGGGATAAGGTTGGGTGATTGCGATGGACAGTCAAGAACTCGAACTGCTTTTGAGGCCATATAATCTCACTAAAAAAATTCAACCTCTGGCATGTAATTTTTTCCATGAAAATAAATACGCACAAACGTACCAGCTCACTCTTACTGAAACAACCCCACATCATCAAAGATCCTCCTCCGTGCTTCAGAGTTGGGAGTTGATATTTTGGATTGAAACGCTCGCTCTTTGGACATTGAATGTATTGTATGCCATCGCTCCCGAAAAGCAGAAATTTGGAATCATCACTCCATAAAATTTTACTGCACTCGTTGGAGGTCCAGTGCTTGCGCATGTCCAATCGGGTGATCCGTTTTTTTGGGGTTTTTTTTGTTATTTTTCGGGATTTCTTTGCCGGACATACCATTTAATACTGCTTTTTCTAGTCGCCGTTTTGTTGTGGAAGTCCTAATTTAAACCCCGTAATATTCTTGCATTTCAACGTTCAAATCCACTGCTGTCATTCTGAGTTGTTCTTTTATTAACCGACGGAGCAGCCGAACTTCATTTTCTATAGTAGTGCGTGGTCTTCCTGGTCCAGGCTTTCGTTGGAGAGCTCCTTTTATTCTAACTGTATTCTAACAATATTTCTAACTGTATTTTTGGTACACCGAATTCAAATGTAATTCGGTTGTAAGACCAATATTTCTTCTTCAACGGCTTTTGCAATTGCCTTCTGCATCTCAAGTCAAGATGTATTTATTTGATTTGAAATTTTACTAATAAAAATAGAGAGTAAGTATACTGTATTATAGAAAATTTAATGTGTTTTCTGGTAACGAAAAAATCTTTACTTGTATAGCAAAACAAAGCTGTGCCTCATTTTTTGAACACAATCAAACAACAAAGTGTCGGCTTCATTTATTTCTAGGTAAGTATTTCGTTAATTTTCAGGTATTATAATGTTTCAGTTCCCTTCACCCAACTTCAAAATAATGCATCGAGTGTATTATTTTTGAAAAGGTTACGCACACATACAAAATTTTAATTGTACGCTATTTTCTGAGTGTTACTGTATAACCATGTAAGAGTTCCTCCTTAAAATATTGATTTCAAATAAAGAAAATCAACATAAAAGAATAAGATAAACTTAAACTTTGAATTTTTTTTCAATTTTTTTTTTTGAAAAAGCTTAAAAAACTGTTCAGAACCCTTTAGGAATTCGAACAATGTTTTGTGTGGTAATTGCCTCCGGGAAGAAAATGGAAGTGTCAGAAAAGGAAGATCGCTTTAGGAAGGAAAATTGTGCATCATATAATTGACAGAATATGACAGAAGAAGAGGAAAACTGGATTAGGCAGGAAAGCACTCTTTTCCGAAAACATTTTTGAAAGGAAAAAGAAATCGAAAAAAACTTCATGCATTTTACGAAAACCAGAAGCAACATATAATAATAATAATAATAATAATAATAATAATAATAATAATAATAATCTAAATTTCCTTCCCTGCTCATTCGTAAATTGCTTCGTCTCAAATTTAATTTAGCCCGTTTAATAAAAATGGGCTATCATTTAAAGAATACTGTACTACACAGAAGGGCTTATGTAAAAAAAAAAAACATCTATCGCCAGCCTAATCTGTCTCCTTGAAATCATAAAAATAAATCGCTAAAAAAATAAACTAGGTCACTAGGAATTGGATGCCATTATTAGTTCACGTGATTACACGATGACATTATGTAACATATTATTTATTGACTTTACAACAGAAATTCATATCATTCAAAAGAAATTTTCTTAAAAGTTCAGGGTTATTCATAAGTCCGTGAAACGTTTCTAAAATTCATAACAAGTTAACTAAGCAACGGATCATAGTAAATCTTCCATGAGATATAAATTCTTCTATTCTTTTTAAAGTAAATCCGCGCAGTTAGTTACCGTAGTTTGCCATTAGGAGGTAGTGATGTCAAATATGGCGTTCAGGATAGAACGCAAAGGAAAAGAAGATGTTGCGCTAATGGTATGGCCATCTCGATGATACGGTGTTACAGTTGCGAAGATCCAGTAAATTGCCGGAGAATGGAGGCACAGTGTACTTAACGAACCCTCACAAATCCGGGAGTCGGGGTTCGTTAGAAGTCACACGAGTTTAAATCCGGGAGTCGGGATGGCCATACCATTAATGCAGCATCTTCTGCCTTTTGCATCCTATCCTGAACGCCAAATTTGTTATCACGTGCTATCTCGTAACGGCAAACCACGGCAACTATACGCGAGATTTTTTTTTAAACTTAGAGAATTTACCTCTGTATGATCCGTTGCTTAATTTATTTGTTATGAATTTTTGAAATATTTCACGGACTTCACGAATAATCCTGAACTGCGTAATTTTTGATGACTTCCCTCTTATTTTAATACGAGCATATTCCAGTACAAGTCCAATGAATTAGAAACATGTGCAAAACATATGTAAATTTGTTTACAACCGTTTCTATGCAAATAGTTTGAGGTCATGTAATTCAAGCGTGTACTATTAAGAAGAAGTTGGTGAGTTTAATCATAAAACTTGATCAGCATGGAAAAAATGCAGGACCTAAATTGCCTTTGACGAGGAACCCAAAGAGGAACCCAAATTTTGGTGCTCGTCTAGCTCCACCCACTATTGAAACAATGAAGCAGCTAACTGGATTCTCGACAGGTGGGATATCCACAGTTTTCAGTTTTTGGAAAAATAATCCACAGTTTTTGTCTAAAAAGGTTGAGAGAAGACAAACAATCACGAACGAGACCGCCGTCGTTTATAACGACTTGTACGGAGAAAAGCTGTGCAACAATTTACAAATGAATTTAACCAAAGCTTTTGCCAATCCAAATCTAAGGAACCATGCTCCGAGAATTAAGGCGGATCAAAATCGATAGTCACATGGTTATAAGAAAACCCCTGATTTTAGCAAAGAACAGGAAAATTCGGCTATATGAAAACCCAGTGGTGAAGAGGATTATGTGGTTCGACGACTCAGGTAGCAATTTGCTTACATGGAGCTTCTACTGTTATTATGGAACTGGTTTCCTGATTTCCATAGAAAGTCAGGTGAATTACCCGAAATATCTGATTACTGTTGATGACCAAGTCTATCTTAAAAAGCTGCATTATTTTCCTGCATGTGATGACGATAATCCTACAGCCTTTTCATGGACGACAATCCTATTGTTTATGAAAAATAGGAAAGAAAATTCCACAGCCTGGGATCGAACCAGGAACCTTCTGCTCACCGTGCAGGAACCTTGGCTTATCCTATTTTTCATCAATAATTTAAACATCTGAGGTATGGCGTGTATAAAAATCCTCATAGAACATCCAATTATTATTCTTTAATCCTATTGTTCATCGCACACGGCTGGCTCAGCAGCGGTTTATCAAGCACAAAGATGGTTTCCGTCATTAAGCCTGGCCACCCCAGAGCCCGGATCTCAACCCCATAGAGCTTTCAACAAACTGAGAGAAATATGGGAATGTCTGGTGACATCTAGTCTTCCACTAACTTATAAGTTCTTCAACACCTTACTGACTCTATGCCAATTCACATACATGTTTTTGACATAAGTAATGGTGTCAAAGAGAATCCAATTATTAAACAGAAGATTCTGATTCATCGGCCAGTGTGTATAATGATAGTATACAGAATATCGTATGAGTAAATTGTTATAGGTTTATTAAGAGCTTTAGCTAAAATCTACTTTAAAAAATGCACGCTTGATCTGCAGGGTTATCATGCCGTCTACTGTTTGCGCCAAATCTTGAAAATGGATTAACTTTTTCAAATTCTTTTTTAGACTGTATGCTCATCAAGGTCGTACCTCGGATGTATCAACTTTTCAGGCTTTTTCGTGGAACTCTTCAAGTCGATTGCACGTGCTAAAACAGTGGATGATGGCATATCATATAACAATCGATTCGTCAAGAATGAATATACTGTTACTTTCAATGACGTATATTAAAGATAGACTCCGAATCCTACTGTTGTAACTTGAAGCAAATTGGAAGCTCCATGCTCAGAACTGTCATGGCCGAAAGTGAGTGAAGATGATGCAAAACACATGCTAAACACAAGAGTAGCTGATTAATAATTCTTTCACACGCCGATCACGGAGTGATAAGTTTATCTTTTCGTTTACTTTGTATTTGAAATATTTTATTATATTTTATAAACAATTTTTCGACCATGGTTTCAATTTCAATTTCGTTTCGATTGTCTTTCAGTTACGTATTTTCATTTTAGTTACGTATTTTTGATTTATTTTTGTGGAAAATGATTCCTGATCCTTTTTCTTTTCTGTTTGTACAGTTATACGCAGTTTAACTTTGAGGAATGGTTTTGAATTAATAATTCCTCAGGCCCAAAATTTTCAAAAACAAAGCAGCCAGACAGATAATTACTCCACGGCTCACTCCTGCCCAGAACTATAATGGCTCAATTTGCTTCAATTTTTGCCGCTGTTAACAATAGGATTCGGAGTCTATATTTAATATACGTCATTGGTTACTTTCCATTTATCTTTTAAGCATTGTTGACATGGGCACGCGCACTTGGCGAACGTTTTGTCGCAGCTAAAGATCCATCTTGGAATGTTTGCAAAATTTTATTTTAAGAATAAAAAAGAGTAAAAATCTTAGTCGAATATCTTAATTTTAAATATCACTTAAAAGAGCCGATTTCGCTTTACATTTCTATGCTATTGGATTTATGTTTTACAATTAATTTTCTTGCTATTTAAGCTATTGGATTAGTAGGGGTGTTAACTTGGTCATAAAGCAGCACAGGTGAGTCGCAACATCAACATTCGGCCAAGGAATCGTCAACGTTGGTTCGAAAAAATTCTGCCTTGAAGCAAAAGACTGTGGGCGTCATTCAGGTGTTGACAACGGGGAATTGAAAGCCATGAATGAAGCAGATCCAAGCAAAACACTTCCCTACATCAGATGATCCATTCAGATGATCAAACCTAGGCGTTGCGTAGGGCAGGGAATCAACATCCACCGAAGTGTGTAATCGGGATAGTGAATTTAGCATTGGGGTGTCTTGCTTCTCATGGTTTGGTCTTCGTGACTGACGGAACCCAACGCTGTCTGAGCAATTATATGCTTTTTAGGCCGGTTGCGTCTATTAATGGGATAACGCACTTTGCCATGAATTTACAAGTGATAGGTTGACCTCATAGGAAATCTCTGGAATACATGTAAATTGGGGCGTCGAGTGCGAGCACTAGTCCAGAGATAAAATTGCAAGCTGCCTTACGATAACATTTAGTGCCACTGAGCATTTAACACATTTGTACATAAAGAATGGGTTCACTACATACCGGTATAAGGTTTCATGATCATCAGTATATTTCTCTACGATTCTAAAGTATGGCTTTGGTTATTAAGTAGCGGAAGAATGGAGCTACTTATTAGTTTCACAATGTCCGTCTGTCCCTTTCATAATTTCTGCATTTTTTGAGTTAGAAGGTTGAAATGTACACCTTCACTATTTAGTTTGGTTTGATTGACCCACTTGGGTTGGAGTTTCAGGGGTGGGAGTTAGAGGGGATCAAAAGTCTACGTAAATTTAGGTATGCAAAGGAGTGAAATTCAATATGCAGATTCCTCTAAACAAGATCTACATTACTATGAAGTTCGGGTCAAATTGTCCGACTGGGGTCGGAATTATGGGGGTAGCAGCCACTTGGTCTTTAGAAGTATGGCAACATATGGCATGTAATATATCATTCGATCGGAAATGATAAGAAACGAAAGAAAATAGAGCTCCTTTTTATTTTCTAAATACGACGTTCGATTAAATCAATTTTTTGATTTAAAAATTGAGAGGTCGTTAAAAAGTGCAGATAATAGGATATAAATAGATGATCTCAGCGCTTCCGCTACTTTTCTATACCTTTCTTGGGAGGATTAATTTCTGGTTCGCACATAAATTTGTTTATTTCCTTTCTTTTATTATCTATTCCTACTTCTATAATTAGTCTGTAAATAAGTTTACAGTGGAAATATCTTTTTTAAAATAAGAAATATTTTATTGGATTTTTAACAGCTAAACCTTAGGAAAGAGGTCTTCGATGAAGCCTTTGAAATTGTGAAGATCGATAAAGTCATACGTTGAGGAAATTTTGTAATATATTTTTGCCTTTATTGTTCCAGCATAGAAGAGACTTTTTTTCAATATTTTTTCGTCTTTAAAACTATTCTCAGATATGTCTATGTTTCAAATGCTATTTTTATATCACGTACTGTCAGGTGCTGCACAAGGTACAAAAATCGCTTTAGAAAACCACGTTGGTTTCACTTCTCACGCATGCTGACGTGAAAGAAAAATATTGATCTTCCCTGCACACACGCAGACACACATATTACACAAACACACATACATACACTAAAAAAGAGGAATTGATCGATTTCCAAACGTTGACATTTATTGCACTATTATTTTATATTCATAGGTTTCACTTATTCAGCTACAATGTCCGCCTGAGGACGTTCGCAGGGAACAAGGACGAAGGCTGCTGTAGTCTAGTAAAATTGAAACCAAAACATACGGAAGAATTTACTTCTTTTCCAAATTTACAATTCACTTCCGCCCCTGAAATGCCTTTTATTTAATTTATTAAGTTCTGACTTTTTAAAGAGACAAGACATGATTCCAGAAATTCGTCAACTTATCAGCTGTTATCGGAAAATGAAGTATCAAATACAGAACATAATTTTGCATTTAAAAACACGTCATTAAAATATAGGGTGCTGTAAAAAGAGATTTTATAACTTCATTACTGTGCAGAAATTTATTCCAAGAAAAGATCGCTTATGGGCTACAACACTAGCACAAATCGAGATTTGAAAAGGGTTGGTTACATTAAGGCTCATTTTTTTATTAAATGCCTCACAGTATCAAGTATAATAAAATCTTGTAAACATTCCAAGGAGGAACTTTAGCAGTGAAGCAGAAATACATTTATAAGTTTATCAAAAAGAAATTAATTCCACCTATTTGGTGGAAATCCAACTAATCTGGCAACCCTGTAAGTGAGATATTCGACTCCCGTTAAACGTTCATAGATCAGCAAAAGAAGTGGGTCCCCACACTGTATGTAAAAGGATAAGGCAAAAGAAGTGGGTACCCCCCACTGCCTCCCGAGTAGGATAAGACAAGTCATCTATTTTTAGCCCTTTATCTGCACTTTTAGCCCTGCCTCTCCCCAAGTTTCTTTTATACTCAATAAATTGATTTTTTCGAACGTAATATGTAACAAATGTAAAAAACCTCGTATCTCCTTTCCTTTCTCATCATTTCCGAACGTATGATATATCACATGTCATATGTTGCCATAGTTCTAAGGGCCAAGTGACTGCCACCCCCGCAAATCCGATCCCACTGGAACAATTGGGCCTAAACTTCATAGTAATGTAGATCTTTCCTAGAGGAATCTGGATACTGGATTTTAAGCCTTTACGTATCTAAATAGCACAAAGATATGTTGCCCTCTCTGAATCTCACCCCCATATACCAATCAAAATCAAATAGTGCAGATAGTAAGTTACATTCCGAATTTCAACCTTCTACCTCAAAAAATGTAGAAATTATGAAAGGGACGAACTGACATTATAAAACCAATAAGTAGCTCCATTCTTTTTCTACTTAGGAGGATCAGTAAAATGAAAACCGGAAATATTTTTTTACAGCTCCTTTATTACAGACAGAGTTGGTACACTATTTTTCAATGTAGTCCCCATCTTTTCGATGAATTTCCACCACCGAGTCGGGAAGGCATGGATACCTCGGGGGAAAAAAAATCTTCATATAATGGAGATCTTGCTTATAGTAATCTGCATACCGAATTTCACTCCTTTATATGCATAAATACACTTAGACGTTTTGGTCCCCTCTAATTTTCACCCCCAAAACCCTTAGTGGGCTAATCAAAACCAAACTAAATAGTGAAGGTGCACATGCTCATAGTAAGCTACATTCCGAATTTCAACCTTCTACCTCAAAAACTGTAGAAATGGTGAAAAGTGATTCAAATCGCGTGTAAAATAAAACCAATAAGTAGCTCCATTTTTCCGCTACTTAATAATAAGCTTGTAAATAATAAGCTTCAGCAATCGTGCGTCGACAAAGCGATTTCACGTGCGCGAGCCGATGTCAATAATGCTTAAAAGATAAACAGAAAGTAACAATGTATTTCTACTTGACAAATCCATTGTTATATGATATGCCAATATCTTTGAATTCTTTACACTCACTGTTTTAGTACGTGAATTCGACTTGAAGGGGTCCACGAAAAATTCTGAAAAGTTGATACGGCCGAGCTAAGACTTTGATAGTCATATTTCTGAAAACAGAATTTGAAAACGTTAATCCGTTTTCAAGTTATCGTGCAAACGGCGGCCGGACGGACGGATAAACGTACAGACCAAGGGCTCCTAATAAGCACACCGGATAAAAAATTAGTCCCTTGCTGTTAATAGTGCGTTGCACATCCCTTCGCTCTTTTAATTACAGCTCTAATGCGCTTGGGCATTGACTGTACGAGTGTCTTTAGCCATCCTTATCTATCTCAAACCATGCTACATACAATTTATCCGGCAGGTCAGCGATGTTAGTCGGATGGCGATTCTTTCGCTTAACATTTTGCTTCAGGTAGTCCCACAAATTCTCTATCCACCGGATCATGCTCGTCGAACCACTCTTCCACGGATCCAGCCTTGTGAATAGTAGATCTTCTCCAGGTCATAGACATCCTTGACGTGATTCACAACAGGCAGCAGTTATCCATCCAGAATATCCCGATAGTGATGCTGGTTAAGCCTGGTGCTTATTTCAAGGAGAGTTTCCCCTGTTCATTGTGCTGTAAACTTGCTCACAGTATCACAGAACCTGGACACAATCAGGCTTCATTGCTTCTTCTAAGCACAGCAAGTTGAGTGTCATTCGAATAAAGACAAAACTTTGATTCATCCGACCAAATGACGCGTTTCCAGGTTTCTTGTGAGCTGGAGTGAGCATCGGATGTGAGCGTGTAACCGTCGCTCACAGAATTGGCAATCGTTTCCAGATGTCCATTTTATGCAGTTGCCTCCTTAAGGTTCTTTCATAAACTTGTTTGTGCGGGCCATTATGGACTTCCTGCAGTAGTTGTTGCCCATTTTAAAAGCGGTTGGCCGATTTCCGTCTTTGATCCCGTTCAGTAAGCACTGACTTCCGACCACAGTTTCGACAGTTGTTGCCACCGGTTGTTGCCTGTGGACCATTTCTTGAACTCACGGACGACTGTGCGCTTTGATACTCCGGCATAGGTAGCTACTTCGTGCACAGGATGATCTTTTGCCAGCTCAAATGTTATGACCTCTTTTTGCAACTGATATACGAAGGCTTACGACTCATTTTCGCAGCCAATTTGACATGGAATAACACAAACTGTTGTTAACAATACTCGTATGTTGCTTAGCTAGTACTGTCTCGCCATGAAATATGCTCAAGCTCATTCATTTGTATCTTCAAACTAATTTATATAGAAGCTTCGTAGAACTCTCAAAATGACTCTAATTTTCTATTCCGTGTGCTTATCATAATTTTCTTTTTGGGTGATAAAATAGGCCAATCCGATTATTAAGTACCAAAAGGTGCTTTATGCTATCAGTGTGGGGAAACGTGTCTGTCTGTCCGTCTGTCTGTCCGTCTGTCTGTCCGTCTGTCTGTCTGTCTGTCTGTCTGTCTGTCTGTCCGTCCGTCCGTCTGTCTGTCTGTCTGTAACTCAAACTCCTCCGAGGCTATGAAAGATTTTCAAAATCTGTTTTCGTCAGTCGATGAATATGGTTCATGACACGAACCAGTTACAAATATTATCTAAATCGGTTCATTGGCACGTGCACAAATAGTACCTCTATTTTCCCGCCTAGCAATTTTCAATGGGAAGATATATTGAGTAATATGTCAAACAAATCGTAATGACGAGATAGAAGCGGATATAAATTGCTATTTTCGCCAATTAATAAATAAGGTTCCGGGAATGAACCATTTTGAAAATGCTTGAAATCGAAACGATGACACGTGCTCTAATAGTACCCTTATGACACCCTCAAAAATTTTCAGTGCCAAAATATGGCATGTAATATATCAAACGACTTGGAATGATGTGTCAAGAATGAATATAACGTAAAATTAATGATAGACGAAATTGGTTCCAAGGAACCCGGTGTAATGGGACCGTTATGGCTCATTGGAACTTTCAATGCTAAAATATGGCATGTAATATATCAAACGACTTGGAATGATGTGTCATGAATGAATATAAGGTAAAATTAATGATAGTCGAAATTGGTTTCAAGGAACCTGGTTTAGTGGAACAATTATGGTTCATTGGAACTTTCAATGCTAAAATATGGCATGTAATATTTCAAACGACTTGGAATGAGGTGTCATGAATGAATATAACGTAAAATTAATGATAGTCGAAATTGGTTTCAAGGAACCTGGTTTAGTGGAACCATTATGGTTCATTGGAACTTTCAATGCAAAAATATAGCATGTAATATATCAAACGACTTG
>JAHWFO010081923.1:3009510-3083219 GCA_023313115.1 Rhysida immarginata
TTAGCCCCCCCCCCCCCCACTTTTAAGATCTTTTGTTTCTTAAGAGTTTATTTTAATATTCAAAAGTTACAGTACAAATTAATTATAAAATGCCACTTATTAATGTAATAAAAATAAAATATATTAAAAATTGACGAAAAGAATTTAATTTATGAATAGTTAGTATGTCATTGTATTTCTTGAAATGTTTTATTACCGGTATCACCGGAGGAAACACCCCTATTTCTTGAATTAACTACCCCCACTCATAACTCTAAAAGTTCCGGTCAACTATAATTGAATTAATCAAAATTATTATTTTATTATGAGATATTAAATTTTACTGGAATTTAAATCTTCTGAGAACTGTCATGGTTTTTAGAATGGTAACGGTTAATTTTCTTTTATTTCTAAAACTTGACCAACCCAAGTCAAGTCAGATATTCTTGACCATTTGCAACAAGAAAAATTAAAATTAGCGGTAAGGATTTTAATGGCAGGTCAAGAGCAATGTAATCACGTTATTTGCCATTTTTAAACAAAGTTGTTGTAAAATTTAGCTTAGTGATAAGCGAGAAAGCATCTGACTTCAAAACGGCTGGAATGTAGACGCTAAAGAGGTTCGTAATGTTTCTGCTATGTCCGGTGTTCTTTTGTGTCCAAGATCATAAAAGGTCCACTATCGCCGGAGATAAAAGCAATTACGTCAACCACTACTACATCGGAGCGAGCAACACTTCAATAGAAGCGCATAAATCGTTAACCTTCAAAAACCAAGACAATCTTTTATAGCCATTCCTTATAGTGTCGTTTATGTATTCATCTTTGGTAATTAAAAAGCTCTTGCTTCCTATTCATTTCTGCATTTCCAAAGCAGGCCTTTATTGTCTTTTGGAACTTAAAAATTCTTTAGCGCTCTTTAATTGCCGCCATTAAGACTCTCGCTGATTAAAGTACGCGCTAAGCAGAGAAGAAAAAGCATTTTATCGGAATTCGTAAAAGAGATGGTAATAATTATCGTGATGTGTTCATAAGGTATTATTGCCATTATTATTATTAGGAAGAAATTCGGGCTACCATACGGTTGATAAAGTAGCACGGAAGTAAAATGTCTTTTCCCTAATTAGGCCTGGCCGAAGCGACACGAACGAACTTTTCATTTTGTCGAGGGGGAACGGCGACAGACGGCGCCTCGGTCGGTGTCGGTAACAAGTGACAATCGCCAATGCCAACGCCTCTTCGTCCTTACGAGTGATTGAAGCTCAAGCCCACCACCTCAACCTCCCCGCTCATTCACTGAAAATCATCGCGCATGCGCTGCTCTTCGCCCCGTGCCATTGACACAGTTGCTAAGCAACGGTCGACATCACAAGCGATCGATTTGTGGCCATATTATATTTTACATATTAAATTAGGCACCGGCAAAGGTCACTCTTGTGAGCGGTGTATGAGTGAGCGGCTTAATGTTCCAGGTGATATTTTAAAGGTAATGAAAATAAACCTCGTTTTAGGAATGGGTTCAACGCAATTATGTAGAAACTTTTAAAAATAAATATATATGCGTGTATTTCATCATATAATATATGCAGATGAGTGATCTGTGATTATGTTTATCTAATTTAAAACACTTTTATGATATAATGTTTATTTATGCTCCAGTTCTATGTATATATAATGTTATATCTTTGATAAAAAAATTGATTAAATCAATTATAAATTGATAAATTTAGGGGCATACTGTATTATTAATACTAAAAATGCGATTTTGCATTTAAGAAATCAAATTTGAAGATCAGCCATCGTTATTTCTTCTCATTAATCATGAATGACTTCTTTCATCTCAGCCACTTTGGAATACTGATTCCCAATGGCATTCATAAGATCTAACATTCTCCATACATTTTCAACGGGATAGTGTTGGTCAGTCTATAATGGCTACCGAATGGTCAAGAATCATAGATGCTGTTCGCCATTGAGATGTTGTTGAAAAAAAAAACAGTATGGACCCACAAAATGAGGTGACGGAAGCTCTTGATACTTGTTAATCTCAGAACTTCTTACGAAAATCCTGTTTGTCTCTTCACTCTCATCGTTTTATTTGAAATTGTATACCGTTTCTAATCCTCTTACAAGGGAATCCCACATAGCCTATCCATGCACTTTTTTTTTTGTGCGCAAGCACACCGTGGAAGCGATAGCGTTGCACCTCAGCAGAGCGCTCCGGATGCAGAGGTCAACAATATGGCGGTAAGAGGGGAAGCAAAATTGTTAGCGGCGGTCGCCAAAGAATTGCAGTTAGAGCACTGTTATTAAGGATAAAACCTTAATTTTGCTGTTCAATTATTCGTCTCTAAATAATTTATAAGATGAGATAAGCATCCATTAATACTATTCTTATTTAAAATTATAAAGCACCGCGATACATACCCACTCACAAACGCAACGTATTACTCGACGTTGCACATGAAACCAACCCTGTGTTTGATTGCCGAATTACTTAATAAAATTAACTAATTAAGAAAATGGTTTTTAATTACTATACACATTTTTTACTGGAAGGCAATTAGCAAATTGCAATAATCTATTTTTAAAAACTATGTTTGCTTAGAAACTTGAGAAGCCATTCAATTGTCATCTGCTGCTGTCTACTTCCATTGATTTCATGTGGATTCGTCCTTATTGCTGAGTAGTGGAAGATAGAAGCGCATTAATACACACAGCCCGCTTTAACAATGAAGTCCTTGTATGGCTATGTGTGCTCAATTTTTTTTCGTTTTTGCGGTTTATTTTGAAAGAAACAAAATTTGTCACTTTCTTATTTTGCAGGCATCTATAGTAGCTTCAGATGAGTAACATATTTCAATTTGGTGGAAATCTATGAGATACATGTTCGAGGGATACCGTTGTTAGTCGGTTTATTGATGACGATTAAATCGAAACGCGTCGGCAAATAAATCAAAGTTGTATTGAATAAAAGTGAAATTTTTCTTATCATCTCAACAACAACATAAAAATTTAAAACAAATATTTCTATAAAAAGGTTAATTACAATTATTTACATTAATTTCTTTTAACAATTTGGAACTAATTTTTTTACATAATTGAAGACTGGTTGTAACAATACTTCGCTTCGACAACGAAATTTCTTGATTGTATCTTGTATTCTTTAATTTCTTGATACGTGGCTACATTCATTCATCCAGAAATAAAAGCAATTGGGGGCTTGCCATTCCACCCAAATGATGCCCCAACCATTACTGAACATCCAGCCTGCTCTCTTTTTAAAAAGTACGCTTCGCTACGTAGATCATGCCAATAATTCCAACAACCGGGCGGTCGAAGTTGAATTTCTTCTCATCACTCCAGGCGATTTCTTTCCACTTGCCCGTCCAAGAAAGAGCATTGCATTTTTTCCCTGAACAACAGTAACACAGATGTAGAATTAACCCGACAAACATGGATTTTGATACAAGAATATCCATTTTTATTTTTTTATTAATTTATTTGAAATTTCGCAAGCTACAGGCTAGACAAAGCCCAATAACAGCTTATAAAAATAAAATTTGTAAGAATAAAATAATAAAAAAATAAATATAATAATATTAAACCATAAAGAAGGAAAATGATCATAAAATTCGGGTAATATTTCAATAACATTTTTACAACTTGACTATCATTTATAAAATTTGATTATAGATTTATATCAGGATGATGTGCCAGTTGGTGAATGGAGATGTTATTTTTTAAATTCCTTCTCAGGATAACATTTCTTTGGAAAGTGTCACTTTTGATGGTCCTCCTGTTGCCTTCTTTTGAACATAATTTTCCCTCAATAGCTAAAAATTATTTATAACAGCGTGGGTCTGTTTAGTGTCGTCTCTATTAGCAGAGCTGAAAAGCTTCTTCAAGTAAACAACTTACTCTGCCGTTTTCATCATCCGTCAGTGGCTTTCCATGAGCCGTATTGCTTACAACTCTTTTGACAATTGATTTCTGGAAGCAATTAACATTTAAAACAGTCTGACCACAATAATTTGCATATGTTCATTTTCATTAGAGCTGGAGGCACTAAAAATAAAGTATGAAACATAATTGGTTTTATAATAGTGGGACAGAAAAACATGTCAAATTTCATATAATTTGATATTGAAATACTGTGTCTATTTGAGTCATCTAGTTTTTGACGTATTAATCAACTAGTCTTTTGAGGTTTAATAAAGACATTTCTGATAAAACAAAAACACTGTATTATTTTTTTTATCTCGAGCTGTATCAAATTATAACGTTGGTTTTATTTTTATGGGACGAACCAAAAAAGAAAGCTTACTCCCATAACCATTTCGCTTGCCAGTGTATTAAAATTAGGAGGTTTTAGCAAAGATACACCTTAAAAATACTCGCCACTCCATCAAAAATTAATTGTGCATGGTACTTAATACCTCCGCAACCGGTTGTATATTAAGGAAGGCATTGTTTTGTTTTGAATTTTTCATAGAATTTCTCATAGATGTTTTCCAACAACGAGACGCTTGAAAAAACATCCAGTTCAATTCTTGGAGCAAAAAAATAAAAAGATAAGGCTGTAAATCAGATGGTGTACTACAAAACACCCCATTCTTTATAATATTGCCCTTTTCCTCAAATGACCTTGACGACAGGTCATTTTCGTTCACCCTCCATTTTCGTCCACGTTTCGTTCATCCATACATTAGCAGACTTGGCCCTTACAAGGTCGCTGGCCGCGTTATTTTCGCGCAGTTTCGATTCGAACAACCAGCGAAAACGCGATTGTGAATTTAATTCCGTTCGTCAATTCATCAACCGTTTCTAGCCAATCCAATGCTGATCCTCAAAACAACATTTTGAAAAACCTGTTTAATGCTGATCTTAAAAATACTCATTTAATCTCATTTTATACATGAAGTTTAAAATTTTCTTTAATCTACACATTTGGAAAATTATTTAATATAGTTTGAAACTGGGATGGTTTAATAAAGATAAGGGATGGTTTCAGCGATTTTTTTGTATTATTGTAAAAAGCAAAGTCTTATCACAAAACAATGATATAAGAAATAAATATTTCATTCTTGGTGTTTTTTTAATTGATCCAACCGTTTAGGAGATAGAGGCAGTGAAAATTGATCCAAATGGTACGGAAAACTTCAGCACCATTTCCACGAATATTAGTCACACGGAAGTGAAATAGACAAACTATCAAACCAAATACGTTTACTTTTTTTTCCTTTAATACACGCATCGTCCACCTTTGTTATTGTATAAATTGACAAACAATTTCTGTTTTTTGCCTTTTCTTTAAATCCAAGTACACTACACTTTCCCAAATGTTGTCTACAATCTGAAAATCCCATTAAAATTAGGGTTTTCCATTGCATATTTCAAAGTTGACTTCCATATTCGAAAATGGCGTCGGTTTTTTTTTTTTTGGAAATGGAATATACATAAAAACTCCTCAAATTAAAATACAATAATTCTTCCATTGAAAGTACTCTGTCAGATTTGTATTTTAAAAGCTGGCTATTGATTCACTTTAGATGAGACACCTTGTATAACTTAACATTGTTTATGGTCCCAAATTTAAAAGAAGATGTAAATTACACTAAAAATTGATATACATTTTCTCCAAATACATTTCTAAATGTTTATAAAAATCATTGTAAAGCTATTAGATACTATACGTATCCATAATAAACCCCTGCATAATTTTCAAAGTGAATATGTAACTAAATAATTTTTAATAATTCAACATTAATTCAAGAAACGGGAAAAGCCTAATTTTCCCGGGCAGTATTAGAGTTAAAAAAAAAAAAAATCATAAAGACGTTCTTAAAAAGAAGAAAAGTATTATACAGTATGTGATCACAGTTTCCGGATACATCTCCAAAACAATGTTACCTTTTGTAATAACAATATCTACAGGGTTTATATAAAAAGTATCGGGAACAATTTTTTCCTGACGTGACTGCAGTTCGCAACGCGCTCGCACCGATCGAAGTTTTAGTGGACCCCTGTCGAGTGACTCGTTGCAAGCACAAAATGCAGAGAACGACTGAACAGCGGTACACCATCAAATTTTGTGTTGGACTAAGGAAATCGGGTACGGAGACGTTAGGCATTTCACAAACTGCAGTTTTTAAGTGGTACAAGCTCTTCAAAGATGGTCGAGAGAGTGCGTGTAACGTGTGCGTGAAGTGCTGAATTCAGACCGTCGATTAAGTGTGCGCATGATTGCAGATCGAATTGGCATAGATAAGATGACAGTGCACTGGAAATTAGGCGATGCGGAAGATCTGCGCCAAAGTCGTCCCGAAGATCTGCGCAAAACGGCGTCGCGACGATTTCCCAACCCCCTTACAATCCCGAATTGGCCCCAGCAGACTTTTCCCTATTCCCAAAAGAGAAATCCTCCCTCAAAGGACACCACCATGGGACCCTAAGTGGCGTCAAAAAAGCATACACGCGTACCCTTAAGGACCTTCCGGAATCCGCCTACCAGGGAGCCTTCGAGTCGTGGAAAAGCCGCTGGCAAAAGTGTGTCGACGCTCAAGGGATTTTAAGGTTTTGTAGCAATATCTGAAATAAATCTATTTTTCCGAAACTTTTCCCGATACTTTTTATACTAATCCTGTATGATGTTTAAAGTGATATACAAAAAAACCGCCTTACTGAACCTATTTGTGGCTCATATTGGTGCAGTACGGGTCGCTCAACAGAGCGCAGCAGCTCCAATAAGTTACCATATAGGATATCATTCTTCAAGTACCACGTTCAACTGTATACGACTCATTTGAGTCAAGTGTCAAGTTGAAATTTCAAAGACCAATGGAACAACATTAGTAAAACCGTAGAGTATGAGAACGAAGAAAATAGCAGACAGAGATCGTCGACCGCTAAACGTCTGACAAGATGCAATCGGAAGTCTTCAGCTGAAACAATTGCAAACTGGTTTCTGAAATGTAGCAATCACCATTCGCCAGTAACGGAGGACCCTGTTTCCATAGTTTCCACATCAAAAAATATAATGCAAAGCTATGTTTATTGCGGTGTAGAGCTCTCGAAACTGCACCATGGAACAATAGAACATTTCTTATAGATTATCAGAGAGTCAAATATTTGGGTCTAGCGGAAGCCCGGAGTAGGGTTCACATCTGACCGCATAATGCCTACTGTAAAGTTCGGAGGAGGCATTGTTATGGTATGGGATCATATTCATGGATTAAAGTGGGACAACTTGTTCCAGTAGCAGGAACTATGACGTCTGCAATTACCTTGATATTTTGGATAATTCTGAATGGCCAATATTGCATTAACAGTTTAAAGTTGAACAATTCCTGACAATGTTCCTTGTCATAAAACAAGTTATGTGTAAGAATAGTTTGAAAAAATCAGGGTTTGAACAAATGGACTGACTTGCAGAGTCCCTCTGAACGCCTGTAAGATGAACTGACGCTAATCAACATTTGCGACTAAGCTCAGCAACGCTCTTATGGAAAAATGAAAGAAAATTCCTGAAGCTACCTGCCATTCTCTAATGGAAACTCCTCCTCAGAGATAGAAGCCGTAATAAAAGTAAAGGGAGCTTCAACACGATATTAATTATCATGTTTGCAGTGAAAAACTGATGGTGCCAGAAAACTTTTTATCACATAGTGCATAATATGATATCCCACTCGAATATTGATAAAAAAATTATATAATTTTTAAATCAGCCAGGCCGGATTTGCACCGGCTTCATTACTGCGGAATAAAATGTAAATCTTTGATAAAGAAATTATGTTATTAATTATATAATTACTAGCTAATATGTCCGGCAAAGCTCGGACTGTTTGTTTGATGAAATTCTGCAATATCTGAATTTGAATATAATTAAGAACAAATGAAAAATCCTAAATAAGTATACACTCACTCACCAAAAGTCATGGCACACCCCTCCAATAAGGTTCCCTGTCCGTAATGAGACAGATCCCGCTGCTTTCATTCTCGGAATGCAAGTGCACAGGACTCCTTGATATCACACAATCATTGTAAGCAAAACTAGCTGCAGAAATGGCAGCATGGCGAAAACTATCCGCATTTGAAGGGGATGATTGTTGGTGCCAGATGGATGGTTGCCTCAATATCAGATGTAGCCAACACTCTGCATTTTTCCCGCACAACCGTTGCAAGGGTCTATCGAGATTAAACTCAATGAGGGGTTACAACCCATGTCGATAGCGGACGGGCCGCCCACCCCTGATTGATGCCAGAGGTGTTCGCCAGGTCACCCAGCTTGCAACTGCTGACCGAAGGGCGACAGCAGGCCATATCACCATTTGGTACAACTAGGGACGTCCCATAACTGTGTCCGTGCGACAAATCGGCGAACCTTGGCAGCTGCAGGCTTTGGGAGCAGGAAGCCACGAGGGGTGCAACTCTTGACAGCTATACATCGTCGGCAACGCCTGGCCTGGGCCAACCAACATCGACATTGGACCGCTGAGGACTGGCGAAGGGTTGCCTGGTCCGAAGAGTCACGGTTTCAGCTGTATCGGGCCGATGGTCGTGTCCGTGTCTGGTCGGGGACCACTCAAGCAGGTGGAGGCTCCATACTGGTCTGGGTGTTTTCTTATGGCATCCAATGGGTCCATTGGTGCATCTGACATCCACTCTGCGTACTACTTCATACGTCGATTTGCTTGGGGACCACCTGCGCCCCTTCATGAATTGTTTTTATCCCGTGGGTGACGGTATCTTCCAGCAAGATAATGCGCCTCCACACGTCACTGCCTGTGACGTCATCGAACGATCTGTCAGGACGTCACCAACATAACTGGTAAATGCAGCATCGTTTTGAAGTACAGTGGAGGCGGCATAGCTTGCACTGCCTGTGGATGTATTCCGGGGACTGGTAGATTCTCGTTCACGACGGGTCCAGCCGTTATCCAGGCCAGAGGGGGGCCCAACACGTTATTAGGCAGGTGTGCCATGACTTTTGGTGAGTGTATATTTCCTTTGGAAAAACGAAAAGAATTCTTTAAAATGCTCGCACCGGAATTTTGTGTCTAATTGGGTTTGCCCAAGAAAATTCGACGTTGCATTTTTAAAATTTTAGAATATCAAAGAAAGGCTAAGGCCCGGATTCACAAAAGCGTCGTTAGCGACTTATCGACAACATTTTCTCTTTACGGCGTCTAACAACGTCCATTGCTATTCACAAAGCCTTGTCGCAAACGAAAACGTCGTTAATTAGCGTCGTTAAATAAAGGTAGCTCAGGGCTGTCGTTATAACGTCGTTACAGAATATTTAAAATGGCGGAAGGCTTACACACGACGAAGAAATACGTCGTATTCTAATGTTTCAATTATCGTGACTCGGCATTGATGAAATAACAGTAATCGAACATATTCGATACCGCAGATTTTCTAGGGATGTGATTTTTCAACTGACCGAGAGGCTCAGCCAATATATAAATGGAAGAGCAAATTAACGAACTTGTCCAATCGTTCCCTGTCTCCCGGCCAAAAGGCATTGAATTTTGAATAAATTCTTTCTATCAAATGCTTCTTTATCAGCATTTGATATTTTCTAGTATTTTTAGCACTTGATATTGCTAGAAAGAGTGCTTTTATTTGTTTTTTCGTACTCAGCAATTGTAATTCCGAAGAAGTAAATTGTAGCTTTCGCTTTCAAATTTTGTCCATTTTCCTTACTTCCGCTGTAGTCGGGATTCTTATTCGCTGTTTTCAAGCAAACGAAAACGTTATTTCCGTACTCTCGAAATCAAACTACTATTTTCTCGTCGTATTGTTTAAGAAGGCTAATGACGCGCATTAAAGACAAATCGTAAAATTGCAAAAGTTATCGACATCGTTACTGTACGACGTCGTTAATAACGATATTTTTGTGAATCCGGGCCTTAGGAAAATTGAATTATTTCTGTCTATGTTAAAAAAATATTTCATAGATGGGTTAAGAAAATTGAGGAACTCTGTTACAGCCTCAACATCCCTTACCAACATGTGACCGCTTCAATAGAGTTGCAATCAGTCACAGAGCATAGAATCATGTCCTGAATGTTGTTGTTTATATCAGTAATTGCTCTCTCACACTCGCAGTCAGTTGAGATCTTTATAATTTTGTAATACGTTTAGCTATACACTATCTAAAACTTCTCTAAAGGAAAAGAAAGAAAACACAAGAAGTTTGACTTGCATAACTTATCTCTAAAGGAAGCTACTGCATTACAAAAACCAATGAAAAATAAATTTTCTCGAGTTGTTAGCTCATTAAGGAAAGTACCATCACCTTTTCAGCAAAAGCTTGAGAAACTACACACCCTAGAAGTTGTATTCTCTTATTTGTTTTAGAATAATTTCTTACATTTCTCCAAAGATTTCAATAAAAAATGAAATAAAAAGGATTTTTATTATTTATCTATTTTTTTATTAATTTTTATAACTATTCCCCTTGAATCATTAAGGCAAGCATCGTAGCTAACGAAAAAGACAGGCCCTGGCACTGAAAAGTCACCTGATCTTCTTAGTCGAAATAACAATGTAACCTTCATTGTTTCCATCTTGGATTTTAGGAATAGCTATTTTTTCGTTTGTTGAAAAACAATGAAGGTTACATTGTTGCTTGGACCAAGATGGTCAGGTGACTTTTCAGTGCCGGTGTCTTTTTCGTCGGCTATGGCATGTATTAGTTTCATCAACCATTGTCAACGCAACATAGAAACCCGATTGTTGACGCAACATACAACAACAGTCGATTGTTGACGACGGGCTGATTGGGACGTCAAAGTACCATCAATACGGATCAAAGGTGACCTGCTATTGTAGGAGATTGCACCCCAAGCCATGATCCACGCCGCGCGCGGTATGCCGTTCCACAGTTGCGGCCGAATTGGACCTGTCACCACGTTGGCGCCAAACTCTTATACGGCGACTCATCGCTGAAACAAAAGCGTGACTCCTCTGAGAACACCACCCTACGCTAATCCACTGTCCAAGTGGCTCTTTCTCGACACCATTGCAAATGAACTGTCTGCGACGTGAGATCAATGGCAGTCTTCTTAATGGACGATATGAGTGCAGGCCGCCGGCGTCCAATTGACGAATAATGGTCCTAGACGATATGGAAGCATTTAGGGTTTCCTGATCATACCACAAGAAGTCGACGAAAGTGGCCTTGGAGGTTCGTCAAAGCTTGCTGGCGGATGCGTCTGTCTACACATGCTGACTTTGCTGGGGCCGCACCGGAACCCCGCAAACGTGCCACATTCTTTTCTTCCATTCATCTTTGCCACAGGCGATGCACCGTGGACGCGTGTAGGTTGCAGTCTGCTGCGATGTAATGAATGGACCAACCTGCCCTTCTGAGTCCGTTCACTTTACCCCTCTTGAAATCGTTTGTCTACTGGAACTGCCAGATGTACCCCGTTTGGTTTACGATGTCCTGGCATTCTCTGCAACTAAAGGTTTCCTCAGCAACCAGAAAAGAAATTAGAAGACGATTTCTGTATAAGACATAGTAACAGAGGTATTGCCAATTATGCAAATTCCTTCCAATTATATCGCATTCCAAATGTGCGGGAAAGCTGCGCAATTTGCATCATTTCTCTGCCCATTCGTACATGGTGTTGCATTTTCAATGTCACGTAGTGTAAATAAATAAATAAATAAATAAATAAATAAATAAATAAAAATCATTATTATTTCTTTTTTAATTAAAAAGTTTGAAGAGATGTATGAAATTATTCTAAAACAAATAAGAGAATACAACTTCTAGGGCGTGCAGCTGCTCAAGCTTTTCCTGAAAAGGTAAAGATACGTTCTATAATGAGCTAATAACTGGAGAAAATTTATATTTTATATGGTGCTTATAGTGTAGTGACTTCCTTTAGAGAAGTTATAGATAATGTTTATCTAAACATATTACAAAATTATAAAAATCTCAACTGATTGTGTGATCTGAGAGGGCAATCCTTGCTGCTAAAACTGATACTATCAAAATAAATAACCACATTCAGGACATGATTCCACGCTCTCTGACTGAATACAACTCTATTGAAACTGTTACATGTTGAAGAAGGATGTTGATGAGGATGTAAACAAAAAGTTCCTCAGTTCTCTCAATTCATCTATGAAGTACTTTTTAATATAGACGAATTAATTCAATACTCATAGCCTTTCTTTGATATTCTAAAATGTTTAGGATGCATTATCGAATTTTCCTGGGAAAACCCAATCGGACACAAAATTCCGCCGCAATCATTTTAAAGAATTCTTTTCGTTTTTCCAAAATGAATATATACTTTATTGAGGATTTTTCATGTGTTCTTATTTACATTCAAATTCAGATATTGCAAATTTTCATCAAACAAACAGCCCGATCAACGCCGGGTTTATCAGCTAGTATTGCAATAAACGCATACTCTTTATGTTATTATATTTTAAACGGCTTGAATAAGTTAAATACTTCAAAAAATTAAAAGTAAACGCTTCACTATATTGATTTATTTCATCAATCCCCAGAAAGATTCTCGAGAGCTCAAATATTGGGACATCGATTGTCCATTTGTCTGTTTTTCAACACTAAATCCCATGAAGCTGTTAATATTTAATTGCTTCAAAGCAATTGAAAATTTAAACATTCAGAAAATTTATGAAACTAGCTCTTAGCCTAACTTTGAAGATTACTATATTAATTTCGGAGGGGGAGATCTACTGTTTTGCAAAAGCGTTTCCATTTAAACGAAATTTCTATTCAACACGGCTAAGAGTGATTTTTCATCGTCATTATTATTTTATTACTTATAATTTTTTAAATTAGTTTTCATCATTAAATTAATGGAAGTGTTGATAATATGTCATGTTCATTCAAGTATAACTTAGTTTTATGCTGTCTGATTTTAAAAATAATACAGTCAAATCCCGTTAATACGTTTTTCGCGGGACCGAGCATCATACACTTATTATCCGGGAATAAAATATGATTAGCCTGAAATCCCCAAAAGTGTTGTATTATGAAATAAAAGTTGGAGACTGTGCATGTCACATATAATCTTCACGCATTTTATTTATTTATTTATTTATTTATTTATTTATTTATTTATTTCTGGAAAAAAACTCGAATATTGAAGCCTGTTTACTTGATTGTATATAATTATATTACATTCCTTAAAGTACAGGGTGAACACAAATGATTGTACCTGTTTCATAATTTTATTGTAGACTTAATAAACTGACTGCTCAATACTTTTAGACGTTTGACACTTTCGATTTTAGACATTTCGTCGTATATCTATGTTTTATTTACATTGTCTGATGTTTATAGCTATGTTATTTATTGTATAATTCATGTTATTTTTATTTTTAACCTTCTAACCTGTTTTGTAATATTACAATAGCCCTCTGGGACCTAACTCGTCGGTCTTTGACCATACAGGTCCCAGTTGGGTGTCGCATTAATCTTTATTAATAAATAAATAAATAAATAAATAAATAAATAAATAAAAATCTTGAAAAATACTTGAGGAATTAACCTGAAACTTCAGGGGTGTAAAGAGCATGTAACAGCTCATTTATTTCAGCGAAGGTTTTGTCACGAAGGCATATAGGGGACCAGCATTAAATTGTAAAAAATATAATGTTTGGGATCACCCTGTATAAAATAATGCATTAAATGCGTTGTAGCTAGAGCATATGCTTATGAGGCTTCTTTTATTTATCTGTGTTCCTTTGTATGAGAATAGCACGTATATTCATGGAGATATAAAGGTTTCTTTAAAAAAAATAATAAAATAAAAAAAATAAAAAAATCGAATTTTTTTTTCTTAAGTGTTTTGTTTAAAACATGCAGGTTTTTCAACCCAAGGCAAAGGAAACTTAACAAGCTAAATAGAGACAACACCCTGCAATCAGAATATAAAAATATTAATTATTTGATGTAATATGAGCATATTTACTAAATAATGTGTTGTTGCGCATGCCTAAAAGTAACCAAAAATTTGTTTTTTCATAATTTATTAGCTAAATGTATAGGGCTACCCTTCTAAAAAGCCCAAGCAAATATCATGAAAATTCAGAAAGATATCGTTGATAGAATGAGTTGAATTTCAGTTGCTGTCAAAAATATACCAAACGATATGGGGTTTTCTCCAAATATTTATTTTTTATTCAATTTGTTGTTGGTCCCCTTTTGCCTTCGGGACAAAATTATCGCCGAAATATATAGAGTAACGTGCTCTTTGCACCCCTGAAGTTTCAGGATAATTCGTCAAGTATTTTTCTAGATATTCGACTAAAGGTCTAAAATCAAAAGTGTCCATTTCAATTGACCTTTATTCCCTGTATTGTGATTGGTTGCCACTAAACGTCACTGATATTTTTACGAAATGCAAATGGCGGATACTGGACGTGTTAACGGCATTTGTTGACTGTATCGTAAGTGAAAGTCTTAATTGTTGTTGTTCAAAATTTTATTGCTATGGTTAAATATTGTTGTGTTCCCAATTGTCAGGGTGAGGAGAAAACAATAAACATCATTAGAAAATAATTTTATAGGTATTTAGGAAATGACTATGAAGTTAAAATTATGAAAGGTTATCAGTAAACATTTAAATCATTATATTTTACAAATTTCAGGTTAATAAATTATGTTAAATTAATAAAGAAAATAATATAAATCTCTAAATTAGTAAAAACATATGGAAAATGTAAAAAAAAGAATTTTACTCGAATCACAAGTGCTTACAACACGACCAAGGGACGCCATTTTTTTTATGTGGTCACGTGGGTAGTCAAGGCTACGAAGGCTACGAAGGCTAAGAAGGTGTGTGAGAAGGAGAGTTTATGATAAATGTCAATTGAGTAGTCAGTGTATATAACATATTATAACCAAACTTTATATTTTTAACCGACTTCAAAAAGGAGGAGGTTCTATGCTCGTCTGTATGTATTTTTTTTATGTATGTTCATCGATATTTCCGTCATTTATAAACCGATTTTAAAAATTCTTTTTACATTGGATTCGGTTTACCACCAAGATGGTCCCATATTAATTTCATTGTTAAGTCGGTTAATTTTTTTAAAAATTTATTCAACTTGTTATAGAGCAACTCACCAAGTTGCATATTACAGGTACTCGATTTTTTCCAGGATACGATAGTGATTCTACACATATAAAATCTACAGTATAATCGAGTTCATACTATACTCAATGAAGCTTGTCTCTGTCAATTTGTGCAAAAGATCGGTAATACAAGTCCAGTAATGCCAGATCAGCCGATAATAGCAGCACAAACTCTAAGTCCTGCAAATACCCCCATGAAAAAAGCCACATCGAACATTTATAAACAAAACTTAAGAATATTAAAAACATTTCAATGTGTCGCCCATCTCTGTATCTTCATTTTAAAAAAAAATATATAGATTTTTGAAATGTGATGAACCTTTCTTCACACCCTGTACATGAATTAAAAGGTTGTATTTACATAGAAATAACTTTCATGGGGACGGGAACAAAAGAAAAAAATACCTATAAATCAGGAACACGTATTTTGCGTATTAACGGGGTTCGACTGTAAATATATATATTTGTAAATGATCTTGCAATATTACGTTTGGATTATTTTGCTAATATTATTTATGCAATTCAATCAAGTGAAAGAGTATATAAAAAGGCAATTCTTAATCAAAAAAGGCTTTGTTATTTATAAGCGGCAGTGATTTGCATCCCATCTTTCTCTATTGATACTCTGATTCATTTGTGGAATCGCTGAAAGCTTGGAAAAATTCCGGTTGTGAGAATGCGTTTTTAATACAGTCACATTGTTCTGGTTGTTTTCCACATCAAATCATTAATCTTTCAGGAGGCTTTGAGCTTCGAAATAAAAATAAGTCGCTCGGGGCCAGATCCGGCGAATACGACGAATGGTTAATTTATCCAAAAACTTAGAAATAATTAGCGAAGAATGAGATGGCCCATTGTTATGAAACAGAAACTGTTCTCCAGCTTGATACTATTCAGATCTAACCCTTTAGATTCTCATCAAAAATCAGTCAAATGTCTGTAGAATTTTCTGATCACAGTCTTTCCGATAGCACAAATTATTGCTGCGAATTAGAGAATCATAAACCGTATCATAAAAATGCTTCCGTTGCAGTTTTACCGCATCGAAAACAAAAGTTTATGATCGCTACTCCATATTTATGAATTGTTACAACAAAAATTTACACCAACTATGAACTCGAACTGAGAAAGTATCGGTGAGGTCAGTCCTGACAGGTCAAAAAGAAAAGAGAGGGAGCTGCGTAGTTTCGTTGTGTCATAGTTTCGTTGTGTCATAGTTTCGTTGTGTCATTGTCTCTTCTATACCGGAACTTTTTGAACACACTGCGTAAATTTGGACTCTTCATTTCAGTTGATATTTGAACTATTACATGCATGACTTTTGATTTCTCTTAATAGTAGTTCTACATTATGCAGTCATTTCAGTTTGACCATTATCCTACTAACAAGAATAGCTCTTTTGGCCAGCCGAATAGAATATAGCGTGGCCAGCCGTCGAGAGAGAGAGACTGGATAAGAAGCTGCAAGTTTTCTATAAGCATGTTTGACCATTCAGACGGCAATGCATTCCAGAATTAATTTAGGTTCCTTGGCGGATAATGTATCGATCGAAGGGATCTCATAGATTTTGGATTGAGTTCAGATCTAGGGAGTTTGATGATCAGGATAGTAGGACGGGATGCAAATCGAACCACTATGTTCAGGAAAAATCCTGTATAAACTCCTGTTTAATGGATAAAATAACTGAAAGCGCAAGAAAAGCAAAAAAAAAAAACAAAAATAAAAACAAAACAAACAAACCACAAACAAAAACAAACTCTGGACAGTTTCTTTAAAGTTTAAGTTAGTATAGTTACCTAAATCACTTTGTATATGTTTTGTAAAATAAATCTTTCCTTCCGTAAATCCTTGCGTGTAATCCGAGTTTCTCTTAATTCGAGATAAAGTCAACCCCAATTACCTCGAATTATCGGGACTCTACTGTATTCGAACGTATGTGCATTTCAGATACCTTGTAGCAATCGTCTCTTCCTTATTAAGCCATGCCTTGTAAACTCAACTCCATAGCCGAACTTCTTCCAATAATTGTCTCTCAGGTTTCACATCAAATACGCCACTCTTCATTCCACTTGTTGAAGCAAAAATCGTGACTCATCATGAAAGACTACTCGTTGCCATTCGGCCAGCGTCTAGTCCCTGTATTGCAGTGCAAACTTAATGCGCAACAAGGTTTGCCGGACTGTCGTTTTGAAAACTCCATAGTCTCATTTCGACAGTCAGTTGTTTAACAGTAGCACATCGATTGATTCTGGGTAGCCATTTCAGCCAAAGTCTGGATTCAATGGCACAATTGTACTTCGGGTCGTCATACCTCTTTCATTTGCTTAGTTTTGACACATTTCACTACTGCACCATGAGAACATTTCACAAAATTCACTGTTTCCAAGTGCTGCCATCTCTGGGCCGACAGCCGATAATCCTCCTTTCAAGCCTATTGAATCGCGAGACTTACTCATAACATTCATCAGAACTATTTTAACAAATGCGAAACATTAGTTTCATATCATACATTTATATATGACGTATACGTAAGATCCTAGGGATGTTCCACGTCTGCTTTGAGGAAGTTGTCCTAATAATGTGACTGGAACCTGTTTTTCCACAGTTTTTCGTTAAACTTTAGTTTTTTTTTTTACTTTAAAAATCTTTAATAGATTCTATCATCTCTATATTCTATGGTCGTTAGATGCGCAAAACCTCCTGTATTATCTTGTCAGTTCTTCCAATATGTGAGATGTATGGTTGTTTTGATATAAAGCTTACATAAAGCTGTTCATATTAGATTTGACTGCACTTAAATGTTCTTTATATCCTGTCATTAATGTTCATTATATCTGTTTTCATATGGTATTATATGGTATCATTAAATGGTTCATTCTATAAATTCCACAATACCATACTTCGTGATGTTTGCAAGTCATGTTATTTAAGCAAAAAAAGTTTCGAAACGGTTGCTGATTTTGATGGCTAAGAAAAACTTAATTTCTTTAGAGTATTTTTCTTCAGAATGAATTTATTTGCCATTTAACCTTATCTGCCTCAAAACGCTCGGACACGTCAGCTTCATTTGCAAGAGAGACATGTTAATTGGCTACTTCTGTTCACCTAATCAACCCCAAAAGAGGGGTTAATTTGACCATAAAAATTTAAATGGCAAGAGGTGGCTAACGACATACCATTTGGAAGTCCGATGAATTCGCTTTAATTTTTGAATTCCGATCATTACTTTCTCGAGTAATTGCGTTCCAAAGAAACAGTCATTTACTAAACCAGCCACCTATATGTAAGTCATTTAATTATAGTAACTTAAATGACCATCACCAGCTTTCGTACTATAATAAAGATTCTGCTAAAAATGTTGTCGCGCATTCAGGATCATTGGTATAGTGATTTGACGGCATTTCCATAAAACAGAAAAAGCAGCGTTGGTTTCTCACTTTTTTTTTGCCAGATTGTCAAGATCCTTGACCTAATTCCTTGCCATCGAGGAAAATCTCTTAGTGTGAATAAGCCTTAACGCGGAGTGGAATACTCAATTGATTTTCTAAAAATAGCAAAAAATTTGATGATTGATGTACCATTTCCAAACTAAGAATTTTTTGGACAAGCAGATGCTAAAAAGGAAATTTATGTTTTTATTCACTCGATCACCTGCCAATTCGCAAAATCGCAAACTGCATCAAAATGTGTCTTCATTGAGTTCTTGCATGCATATTTCCATCGGCATTGTTTACTGTATAGAGGAATTTCTATATTACTTGATCATTTATTACAATGCTCACTCGCACCCCTCTGTCGACGAGGGCAAAGGTGAACCATTGAAATTTTGAAATATTTGACTCAATGGTGATGAAGAATGACTCGATAGATATCGCAATATTTGGAAAGAGATAAATACAAGTAGTGAACATCCTCAAAAATAAACATTTTTACTAACAAGTGCGAAGATCTTTTACCAATTAAAGAAAAAAAATTAAATAAGCCACGGAAATTATGTGTAAGCAAAGATCTGAGAAAGGTGAGTTGTGTTTTTCGCTAGTTTCGGAATTAAAAAAATTATATAATGTTTAATGGTAACGTGAAACCAACTTTCACATTAACTTTGTACATTAACTTCAAACTGAAAATTTATTATGCAAGCATGGAGCAACAGGTTCAATTTCGTTTGAATATTCCTTAACTAGTTTTTTTTTCAACTTTCAAAAGCAAGCTTGTGCTCGCTATACAGAGAGAGGCAAAAGTCTATACAGACAGTAGCTGTTATTGTTAATTTTGGACAGTATTGTTAAGTTTATATGAAAATTTTTGTCTCACTCTGTATTACTAAAAAGGGAATCCCTCGAACATGTATGACATTGATTTCCACCAAACTGAAATAAGTTACTGATCTGAAGCTACTATAGATGCTTGCAAAATAAGAACGTGCGAAATTTTGTTTCATTCAAAATAGACCGCGAAAACGAAAAAACTTCAGCACACATAGCAATACAAGGACTCCATTGTTAAAGCGGGCTGTGTGTATTAATGCGCTTAATGGAACTTCTTTCTTCCACTACTCGACAATAAGCACGAATCCACTTCACATGAAATCAATGAAAGTAGACAGCAGCAGACGACAATTGAATGGCTTCTCAAGTTTCTAAACAAACTTAGTTTTTAAAAATAGATTATTACAATTAGCTAATTGCCTACCGGTAAAAAATGTTTATAGTAATAATAACCATTTCCTTAATTTATTATTTCATTTCATTAAGTAATTCGGTAATTAAACACGGGGCTGACTTCATGTGCAACGTCGAGTAATACGTTGCGTTGGTGAGGGGGTATGTATCGCGGTGCTTTATAAATTTAAATAAAAATAGTATTCATGAATGCTTACCTCACTTTATAAATAGAATCTAGACGAATAATTGTACAGAAAAATTAAGGTTTTATGCTTAATAACAGTGCTCTAATTGCAATTCTTTGGCGAACGCCGCTAACGATTTTGCTTACTCTATTGCCGTCATGATTGTTGAACTCTGCACTTCCGGAGCGCTCCGCTACCGCGCAACACTATCGTTTCCACGGTGTGCTTGCGCGCAAAAAAGAAGGCTATGTGGGGTTCCCTTGTAAGTATAAGCTTTTATTTCACTGTAATCGTGAGGCTTAGAACCATTTTATGTACAGAATTAAAACTGACGGTAATCCTGGATGTTTCTTAATAAGCAAATATAAATTTTTTTTGGAAGGAATTAACAATTTTATATGCAAATATAAGCAAATATAATTAAGATTTTGAATTTTAAAAATTAAAATATATAACAAGTAATCGTTATTGTCATTTACAATATTGGGATTAATATTTTTTAAAATAACCATGACTAGTTCTCATTTTATATATAAAAAAAACTGGAACAATTCGTCCAGTGACTGGCACTTTTAGATGTTTCCAGTAACAAACCGCTTACAAATTCTTAAACTTCTTTTTATGCTATCACTTCTTTTATTTCATGATATATTTTATTTCTATTTTATTCTTCATTTCCTGCACTTTTTTATTTTCAAAACTGTTAATTGAAACAACCTGCCTACGGGCCCATTTACATCCTTTATTGCTGGAGATTAATAATTGCTTTTATTGTATGATTATTAAAACTAAATATTTTGAACCCTTATGATTTTGAACGAATATCTGTCATTCTCCAAGTGGAAGGAAGCGCAAAAAATTTAGAGCAATCTTAATAAAAATGTCCCTGAGGAAACAAACAGTTGATATTCGGCCAAAATTTGGTCAGGAAATTTCTCAACAACCAAATGATAAAGATGACTGGAAGTCTCTTGTAAGATTATGGTTGTAAAACCAGATTATACAGTGAAACCTGTCTAATTTGGTCATCCGCGCTCCAATAAATTTTTGTCCAATTTTGGCAGGTGTCCAACGTATACAGACAATTTTTTCATGAATTTTTTTTTATTTCTTAAACCTGTTAGAAAAAAAAACCTGATACTCTTTCTGCTAAAGCAATCCAGTCCTCTTCTATGGACTGCGGCAGTCTGAAAAATGTATTGATTACAGAGTCGCTGTGGTTACTCATGACATAAGATTTCAATTTTATCAAATAAAAAAAATTGCATTTATATGTGATAATTTTGTTTCGCAACCAATAAGGAGCTCATTCTCATTGCTGGAGTCAGTATTGATAAGCACGATGAACTGTCTGTTTTAGCGATTTGTTTAATAGACTATTGCAGCACTATTTGATCCTGCTCAAAGTCTGTTGATCGATCTAGCTCCTGCTGGTGTCTGTGTGGAAGGCCATTCATGTTAAAAGTTCTGAACCTTCATCAACGTCCACTAAAACTGTAAACGAGAATCCTGTTTGAGAATTCTTTGACTTGATTCCGGAATTATAATACACTGAATAACATCAAATTCACTAACACATTTTGCAATTTCTGTAGCAGATTAACATTCTTGGGCAGCAGCAATCAAACGCTGTGAAATTTGTTCTCGGCAAAAATTTTTTGCCTTTACAAAGGCACCCATTTTCACGAAACTGAGGAAACTAACGTATAAAACTCCACCTACTGGGAGGACAAATTTTATATATGCCACGAAACCACGTTGAACAGTTAAAATCGATTCACTTTTAGCAATCTCAATAATACAAAATGCCTTATACAGCTTGAATGATTGAATTACACAGAGTAAACTAGTCGCCACAAAATTTTGGATATTACAATACAGAAATAAAATTAAAAATACACATTTTCCCCAAAAATGTATTGGCTTTCCACAAAACTGAATTACACCTTTATCGAGAGGCTTCATTTCACTATTCACATTTGACGGTAAAAACCTGTTGCATTTTCCTCCACGACGCATTACGTGTACATATATACAGGCAATCTTCATGCATTATGAATCAGAAAAGACAACAAACACTTACTATTTCACACCAATCAATGCCCGTTTTTTTCGCGGCAACCGATTGGTTGTTATTGTCTGTGTCTATTATATTTGCTGAATCATAGTGATTGCAGACTGGCTGGCAATTGAAATGTACATACATAAATACAGGTTGACCCAAAGGTTCCATGTCAGTGAGTTTTCAATGGGTGTCAAAACATAATTATAGCCGTGTGTTCATGTCCGGCAAAATAGCGCTGCAATCTCGCAGACCTCTATTGATGCGGGACTTTTTGGCCACTCTGTACGTTTAATAATTTTAACGTGGATGAGTGGTGTTCTATCTAATGCACTCTCTCTGATTGTAAGCGTCAACAGTGTCGCCTTATAAGGGGTTCTGCGTTCTCTCTGAAATAAATCTGGTCATTTTATTTAAATAAAATCCAAGTTCCAAGTTCTGGAGATGTATAATAAAGCGAGGATTTAGCCAACAGGAATAGATGGAACATGTCCAGAACGGGAAGCAGTGTCCAATACACACACACTCCGATATATACAGAGTTGCCGAACTTCATAGATATCACAGTACAGTATTTGCAAAACCAGATAAATCAGGTGCGAGGATCAAAATAAAAATTTTAATATTTTTAAACAGGAAGCAATTTCATATTGGAGAAAAATTATAACGAAAAAATCTCGTCTGGAAAGCTACCTTTAAGTAAAGTAGTTACTCAAAACTCGACCTTAGTTGCTCGGCAGAAATTAGTCCCGCCTGGTTTTATGTTCCGAAATTCTGGGTCAAATACATTATAACGCTTGTTGGCCGAGAGCGCTGAGGCGCAGGTCTTATCGCTTCTCGCAACCAGCAAGTCGCGGGTTCGAATCCCGCTTGGGGCATGGATGTTTGTGATTGTCCTTTATTATCAAAAAGAAAAAACCCTGTGTTGGGCTTCGGCCTGTTGGGGGCAACCCGCGGGTTGTTTAAAAAAAAATAATAATAAAATTATATCCTTGCCCAAATTGCAGCCATTATCTGAGTGGTACATTACATAGAGAAAAATACAGGGAGAATAAAAAGTAAAGGGACAAACTTCCGAAGGTGATTCCTGACAGGAAAGAAAACAAAAAAAGTTCATATGAAATGGACGGTGAATCTGCAATAAAGCAATTAGTACCGGTACAAGACATTATACATTACATGGCATTAATTTCATCCATTTTACACAAGATGTTCAAAGTAGCGTCCACACGTCGCATCATGGATTGCCTTATCCTTTCGAAAATTCCAGCCTGTTATGTGCGTTGGTTGATACTGTCTATTGGGTACGTAACTCGGTAAATCCGTGCGTCCTGTCTACCATTGCCATGTGCTTGACCATCGACAAAAACCATTTCTGTTTGTTCTTGGAAGGAATAACGTCGCTTAAACCACACAATCTGCAACACAGAAAAGCGCACTGGACAAATATGCATTTCCGGAAATATGTTGATATGAACTTTTTCCTTCCCTTTCCTGTCAGGAATCACCTCCGGAAGTTTGTCCCCTTATTTTTTATTCACCCTGTAATAAATCCACCTTGTGACCTTCTCTGAATGTCATTCGCATAGGTTTAGCTATGCGCTTTATCACCTTAAATTGACCTATTGCTTGTGTTAAGCGAGATGGAGCGTATTCATGGTCTAAAATAGCAGCCCCTAAAATGAAGCTTATAGGATGGTGGCAGCAGCAGTTATTATCACAAGATAACCTCCGCCTATTACTAATAGAGAATGAAAAGAATGCTCCTGTTGATTGGTTACTTGTGTCACGTGATGCTCAAAGCCAATCAGAAATAATAATGCTTACACACCGTAACTGGTTCAACAATGTCAAGTTAAAATGAGAAAGTCTATAGGTGTTTTATTTATATATTGCTATATATTACAAGTTTCATTTCAATTATTAAATTTTTTTTCATTCTGAAGATGATCGAATTCGTTTAAAAAAATTTGTTGCTGTAAGATTAAATTTTTAAATTAGTTTTAAATCATTTTCAACTTTTAATGTCTTTTTTCGTATTTAAGAAAAGTTTTCTCCAACTTTATTAAATTTGATGGTTAAAAATTTAAATATTAATGTTCTAGAGATTTCTTAGTCCTAAGACGAATGAAGATCCTTAGAAAGCCTCCAAGATAAGTCCATTATCGCCTAATCCTGTTTTAATAATTGCTTTCTCAACTGGTTTAAAACTTTTATACATATGAACAGATTTTTTTAAAGCGAGTTTAATGAATAGATCTACCTTAAATTACATGAAGTAGACGCAAACTAGTTTTTTTTTAAGTCCCTCGTCTAATTAATTTTCAAAATCTTGAAAGGTGTTGAGAGAGGGCCTTTCTTTCCCGCTTCCTCCGGCGACGGTTATTCATCAGTCGAGAGGCACATTTGAACAATATGTAAACACGTGTTGACATTGAAGCAATTTAAAATTCATGGAACCAACGAAACGAGAATCAGTGGAGTCAAGGAATTGAGACTTTCACGCGCCGAATTAAGGTCGTTCTACCGATGCCTTTAAAGAGGAGAAAACGAAAGAGCCACGTTTTTGTATTGAAGAGTGAGTGGTTGAAGGGAAGAATAACGGAAAGGTGGGTGGTAGAGAAGAGGAATGGTGGGAGGAGGGGGGGGGGGGAGGTAGAAGCACCACCACAACCGATTGAAGCGAATCTTTCCGAGCCCAAAAGGCGATGTTTACCAAACGATGCCGCTTCGAGGGAACATGAGACTCTGTCAACTCTTAGGAGTCCCCTGCTATGAAAAGCGAGCTCTTTTATTGAAAAGAATACTTCTTCCATTACTTCCCAATAGAAAAATCCATAAAGATTTCTTTGTAAGGAGAACAAAAACCCACTGTAAAGAAAAATGCCGCAAAGTTTATTTGTTTATTTTTGGTCCACCCACAACATGGACTTATTACTGAAAGTCCATCTTCTTTATTCTACATTTTAATAGTAACCTAAATGTCTTTTCTTTTGTTTTTTAGTACACGGCTTTGATTATCTTATTTAGAAGCATTTAGACGAATTTACGTATTTAACAAGGCTAAAAGGAGAACTAAAAATGTTTGCGGAACTATTCAACAATAAAGAGAATGGAATAAAAGGAAGGATCGTTGCAGAGACATTTAAAATTTTACTTAGCCTACAAAAAAAGAAACAACCAGTCGTTTCCTTTACGGAAAGATTGCTATAGACAAAGTCGAAGAAATTTCGGATGAATTGAAGTTGATGATCTTTGTAACAATATATATCATCGATGTATATAATCCCAGTTATGCGAATGCCGCTGACTGATGGGAGAAATTAAATGTATGACATCATAGTTACGAATGGTTGATGTGCAAGATAAGCATTTCTGGAACGAAGCAAGGCACGGAAAAGAAAACGTGAAGGTAATGGATAGCTCTCCTTCATCTTTAATCCTCGGCAATCGGAATTTCTAGTTGCTGCTCATAGAATGTCACTACTACGCTCTAGACCATTTACTCTTAACGGAAACAAAATGTTGAACTATCATACACGGGATAAATTTTTATTGCAACAACTTAGAAAAAAACACTATTATGTAACATCCTTTATTTATTGGGGGCTTAGCAAAACTTATTCATGTCACGCAGCGCGAATTTTTAATAGATAAGTAAACAAAAGAAACGGATATGATCCATAATACACAGACTTACCAGTTTAAGAGGATCATTCTACAACACATACTGACCACTGAATAACATACTTTTTATTAATGTGTGTTGAGCCTCATTTAACCCGAACGTCTCATTTAATCACTTCTCCTACGTATTCCACATTGGATACAAATTCGGATCCTCAGGAGGCCACGGAAAGTTTTGGAAGTCTGTCATGCTCCTGAACTATCATAGACAATTTGAAGTAGACGAAGCACCAAAGTCCTTCTATATAGAAATGTAATATTGCAGAATGAACATGATCTACTACACTACTGTTTATAAAAATCGCAACACCCTGATGGAATGGTCTAATCCATAGATGCAATTTGCAATATTTGCATACAATGGGTCAGAGTATAAATGATTAGATTTTCAGAGTAATTGCTTGAAAGAACACCATGCCTCGACGACGACGAAGGGTACCATATCAACAGCTGACAGACTTTGAAAGAGGACGCATAATTGGTCTGCGTGAAGCGGGATGGTCGTATCGTGGCATTGCTGCTCGTGTAGGACGTAATGCAACGACAATTATGCGTGCATGGAGGCAGTGGAGCGAAGAGAACAGGGCACACCGAAGACCAGGCTCAGGAAGACCCAGCACGACGACACCGCGAGATGACAGACACCTCTATCGCATGTGTGTAGCAGATCGTACAGCCACTTCCACAGTGTTAGCACAACAGTGGGGTGCTATAGTAGGCAGGACAATGTCTGCTAGCACTGTACGACGCCGTTTGATTTCCAGAGGATTGATGGCACGAGTACCATTGTTGCGGATTCCTTTGACTCAAAACCACCGGCGCCTCAGGTTGCAATGGGCCCATCAACACCAACAGTGGCAAGCTGAATGGCAACAAGTTGTGTTTTCGGATGAGTCAAGGTTTAACTTGCAGCACCATGACGGCAGGACACGAGTCAGAAGACATCGTGGCGAGCGCGACCTTCCAGAATGCATCCTGCAGCGTCATTCAGGACAAACGCCAGGGGTGATGGTGTGGGGTGCAATCAGTTACCATGGCCGTTCCCGTCTGATCAGAATCCATGGCAATCTGAACAGTGACCGGTACATCAGGGAAGTTGTGCAACCCGAGGTCATCCCCTTCCTGCAGAACCTTCCAGGCGCTGTATTCCAACAGGACAATGCCCGACCGCATGTGGCCAGAAATGTCCTCGCCTTTTTCCAAGCACATCAGACGCCCTTGTTCCCCTGGCCTGCTCGTTCACCAGACATGTACCCAATCGAACATGTGTGGGACAGGGTTGCTCATCGATTGGCTCGTCAGACTCCTGCAGCAGCAACTGTGGATGAACTGTATACCCGTGTAGACAGAGCATGGCAGGACATTCCCCAGGCCCTTATTCAGAGCTTGTTTGACTGAATGCCACGACGTTTAGAGGCTGTAATTGCATCCCACGGTGGTTTCAACCGATACTAATGTGACAATAAAACGCATTGTATTGACCTGAAAATCTAATGGTTTCTTTTCTGACCCATGATATGCAAATGCTCCAAATTTAATGCAGATTGGGCTATTCCATCAGGGTGTTGCGATTTTTATAAACAGTAGTGTAGGATAATTAATTAAACTTTTTTGTTCACGTTCACAGTAATTTCAAGCAATATCAGTGGATCTCTTCCATACCAGCAGAACATACCCCAAGTCATCAAATAATTGGATTAGAACCAATGATTCGTGAGGAACCTCTGCCGACTATCGTACGAAACAGAGCGTACCATGAATCGTCCACAGGATTTTTTTCCCATTTGTCCAATATCCGATGAAGTTCTGTTCAAAAATTATTGAGTTCCATGTTGCCATGCGGTTAATAATACAAATTTCCTGCGCATATTTCAGTTTTTATATGATGCAGAACATTCAGTATTAAATGAATCTATCACTTGTTGCTTTTCGGATGATATCGCTTTCTGTCGAAACATATCATTTACTGACCGGCATGCCGCGGCAGTGTGGATTTTTTTTTCCATTGAAAATTTCAGCGATCTTACCTTTTGAACATCCAGTGAATTCGATGTTTTTGAAATCATGACCCCCAAAAGACTAGAAACCACAATATATTTACTATCCGAAAGATCATTTGTTTTCTCCATTGTCAGAGTAAGTACTGTTAATTACTGTGGAGTTTTATGTAGTTACATAGACTACTTAGTTGTAAAGGTAATTCACGTAATTTTAAAAAATTTATAATAGTACGAGGGCATATTGAAAAGTAATGCCTCCATGGCTATAACTTTTTTATTTTTTAACCGATTTTCAAAATTCTTTTTGTATCTGATACTTACATTTGTCCTATATGTAATGAACTATTCACTTTTCGACATAGTCCCCATCCCTTTCCACGCATTGCGCCAACGCGTGACTAGTCGGGTGAACCCGTCGGAGAGGAATTCCGGGGTTATTGTCGACACCAGGACCGAACGGCAGGTTTCACCTCGTCGTCAGAACGCAACTCATGCCCCTTAATGTGCTCTTTCCTCTTTGGGAAGTGGTGAAAGTCGCAAGATGCAAAGTCTTTCATTTTTGAACTGCAGTTTTTCATGTTTGAACTGTAGGCGCTGCAACGCCTCTGGTGTGTTGCGACTCGTGTGTGGGTGGACGTTATCGTACTCCAGAAGAGGTTCCAAAGCTGCCATTCAATCCTGGTGTCGACAACAACTCCGGAATTCCTCTCCGACGGGTTCACCCAACTAGTCACTCGTTGTCGCAATGCGTGGAAAGGGATAGGGACTATGTCGAAAACTGAATAGTGCATTACATAGAGGACAAATGTAAGTATCAGATACAAAAAGAATTTTGACAATCGGTAAAAAAAATAAAAAAGTTACAGCCATGGAGGCATTACTTTTCAATATGCCCTCGTATATTTCATGAAATTTTGGGAATGCCTTAATTACAAGATGAGATTTTTTCAGAACAAAAAATAAGTTCCAAAACTGCCAATAGAGGGCGTACTATAGCTTTATAGAGACTGTAACAATGAACTATATAATGATTACAAAACTTGTTCTATCTGATAGCCACGATTGTCTGCTATCATCTATAATTCAACCGTAGAAATCAGTGTATGACTTGGAATACGGAGGGTTGATTCAGATAAAATGAGACGACTTTGCAGTTCTGTTACGATGGTGTAATACCATGGCGCCACCATCGGTTGTGTTCGATGTGAGAACCACGTTGTTGGACTATCGCCCGGCACCGTAATATACACTGAAGTAGGCTGAGTTTGAGGGACTCCATGGGAAGTTCGTTCCACACCTGCTGACACACTTTCCATAGCCCATCAACGGTTCTTGGTCGGCGACTTCCGAGCCGTCGTATCAGGAGACCAAAACCACGAAAATCCATCGGTGATGCGTCAGGAGATTTTACTGGCACATGAGAGAAGGGAATAACTCGTATGCCCGTCTCCTGTTCCATCTTCCTGTAGTAAGCCACAGATGACTTGGCAGTGTGGCTTGATGCCTTGTCCATGTGGATCCAAACTTTTGTTTGCTCACCAGGGTACAGACGTGGGATATCCTGCCGATATATGTGGTCCATTACATTACTCTGGAAGTAAGCTGCACTAATTCTACAGTTTCCAGGAACTCGACGAATCGTGAGCAGTCCACGTGAGCAATATCCGGCAACCACCATGAAGCCCTTTGAAAACTTTTCCTCGCACCTTCGGACAAATTCGGACCTGGCCTTGCCCCCTCTTACGCGATAGTAAATTGCCCTGGGTTTGTTGGTGTCATCGAGGTACACCCAAGCTTCATCCAAGGAGACAACCCACTTCCATCGGTCACCTGCAAGATGGTTTTCATGCAGTTTTCTGGCGTTGGTGAATCGTTCCTGCACGTGCCTGGCCGACAGCCTGTGACCGCGCGCTTTATGACGTCGCTCCAGCCCAAGATTGTCATGAATTATTCTGGAGACTGTTGCCTGTGAAATACTTTTCCTTTGGGCTAGACTTCTCTGTGTGGGGGGGATTTTCTTTCAGCACTTCAGACCGGATTTCTCGCACCACCTGAGCTGGGCGTGTTGGCTGGGGCTTGTTTCTGGTCTGCTTCTCTGCTCGTCCACGTTCATTATATGGTCGCAATTTGTTCTTTTTGATTATTCGACCCACAGTAGCTTTGGATACTACAATACCATTTCGTTTGCATAATTCCACAATGCATGAGAGACTGAAGTTAGCGTAGGAAAGTCCAAACATATACCCTTCCCAAAAAGCTGTGATTTTGGAAGCCATGTTTCAGCACGAAATGTCCCAGATAACAGCAACAAGTGTATACAAAGCTAATCCCCATGAATAGTGGACGAGTCATGCAAATCACATTCCGTCAAGGTTATACGCGGCGTTTAAAGTCGTCTCATTTTATCTGAATCAACCCTCCGTATTATGCATATGGTATGCTGTCCTTAATATCTGACAGAGATGAAGTGGGATCACGGTAGATCAAAAATCATCCACCACCTGAAGATAAACATGCTTTCGTCCTCTTCCTGGCTGAACAATCAATGACCCTGTTTCTTCAAAAACAATCATTCTTCTTAGTCCGTTGCCTGTGAGTGGACGAATTTCGTAAGTGAACGAAATTTTCGCAAAGCCTCAGTAGCAGATCACCGTTTGGTAAAACAATTTTATAAGCAAACCACGTTCTGGAAGAGCCAGAGTCATACAGTTTTCGTTGGCATTCTAAACAGTTATGATTTAGCAGCTTTATATACCAAAACTTAGCATCTGCCAGTATTTCATCTTGAAATGCGCCCTGTATTGGTATTTTTTTTGTTCTGGATTCATTTATATGAAACCTATTAAGCTATTAGAGCCTGAAGTTATGATACACAGAATGTCTTTTATCCGTTCTATCTACGCTTCTTAACTTTACAAAATCTCTATTTCTTTGTTTCTTTTTTTTAAGAAAATATTGTGCGTTGCGATCTACTCAGCAACTTACTGACATCGCAAATAATAAGCATTACAACACTAACTGTTACGATGAAAGACAATTTAAAAAAAAAATAAATAAAATTAAGGTATAAGAAATTTCGAAGTAAAAGCAACTCCTTCCGTTATGATAACAAAGAATGAATTCGGTGGTTTCCTGCTGAGCTCAGAAACACTGGAGACCACTTTACAATCATTACTTCTCACCTGGGAGTACATATGCCCAAGGAGTTACTTGATCTTCTGTTTCTGTTTAACCTTTAATAATCTTAAGCGAGACCCGTGCACCTGGCCAAGCCTCAACGGGAAATTTGAGCTAAAAACATCGTAAACAACCGAAAAAAAAAAGTAAACGTGACTTATAGCGTTAGTCCTGAAATATTTGACCAACTAAAATCTGCTGTACTGAGTTGTTCTAGTAAACGAGTTTCGTAAATAAATGTAAATATTGCTGAATAAGAAAAATCAATTTTTCATGGTCTGAAATAACTTTGTAAACTCGACCAAATAATATTTCTAACAGAAACCTACTTTTCTTGCATCCTAAAACAAACGAAGAGAATGAAGTATACCCTGGATCATTATGTCATCATCGGAAGGTGCTTGAGAAATACCGCTTCTAATTTTTGTCATTTTTCTTATATTATTTAAGGAGATTTTCTGCTCTCTAAAACTCTTGCGTCTTTTAACAATCCTATGCGAGTACTTGCCAGCGAATGTACTGTCTTAAAAAAAATCTTCTTATGAATAGATGCATGTATTTCAGAATTTGATGCAATTAAGTATAAAAATTACTACTACGATGTTTGATTGATACAAAGTGTCCCACAGAGCATTCCTTGATTTTAAGAGTAAATATCTCGGAAATGGAGATCGATAGAAGAATGAAACAAGTGGTATGTTTATTCAAAAGCCGTAAAAATCTGATACGGAAGTTTTAAAATTAATTACAAATTCGTTACAAATGTTGCCGACAGGTGGCGTTTTACTTAGCGTACTGAAGGAAGTGGATGAAGTCATGTATTTCATTTTTCGTTTGCGCCATTTCTGTGCTGCGAAAGGGAACATTTTGAATCGATTATGATTTGATTTGCAATGGCTGCTTGCAAAAGGCAGTTAATTGCCAATTCCTCGGACTCCGTACTGCGACTACAGCTTTCAATAATCCAAACAATAATCATTTCTCTATAGCAGTATGCTCCTGTCTAAACATAAATTACTATCAAACTTTGCATTAAAAACTTGTATTGTAGAGAAATTGTTCTTTTTATTATCTCTCGCTTCTAGCACATGCGTGCTTAGTGAGCAATTGCACAAAATAAACTGATAATAATAACAAGAATATTTGTTTGAACGACAAAAAAAACAAAAACAAAAAAAAAACAAAACGCGCACATGTCATAGTTATATAAAAAAGCCTTACTATATTATGATCCTCATAGCCGTTGCTACGACTCATTAACGATCGCAGCGGCAGTATCCATGAATATTGTTAGATTGATTACACTTTTTTATTTTATACATTATGCATTTACGAAGAGATAAGAAAGCAACACATAGTAATTTTTTAAAGTTTTTTCGTACTGTAATCATGTTTAGTCATCCAACAATGTGATTGATGTTATTTTCACAGCTATTGTATCTACAGTAAGATACTTATTGTCTTGCTGCATTTGCTCATTCATCTTCACAAAACTGTACCCTGTGACGATGATTTCATCTGTCTGGAATGTTATCAGTTTGACGTCCTTCCCGGAAGCGTTTACTCAACCTTATCGTGCATGTATCATGTCATGTGTTGTCTTTGGACCTTTCTTACTAATAAAATCATCGATCATACCTTTGAAAACCATATAACAAATTAAACTAAACAACACATGTGTAAATTAGTGCAGGCAAATTATTTATGATTGACCACGTACTTACTTATTATTTTTTTAAAAATCAAGTAATTAGTCTAATTATTAGGGTTAAAAGCCTTGTATGGGTATTAGGTAAGATGGCCAGACGTCCCGATTTTTCAAATTTTCTCCGATTTTTTGAAAGGTAAATCGAGACGCTAATTTTCTCGATTTCGGTTATTCTGTCCCGATTGTCCCGCTTTATATACAGGGTGACCAAACATATCCAGCATAATTGTTTAGGGACATTGTATGGTTCAAATGGAACAAAAAATGTCCTGTAACCATTACATCTAGTTTTGATCGTATATGAGATATCGACGTTTGTCTATTTTCTTGTAGAGTTATTAAAGCAAATAAATAAAACACTTGAGAGTGCAGATCACTTTATTCTGCATACTGACAGAATATCACATTGAACTACAAAACAAAACTACAATGATACAAGGAATAAGAATAAGAAGAAACTAACAAATCAATGTCGAGGAAGCCCCTCAAAATGGTTGCCCCCAGCTCCAATGCACTGGTTACATCTTCAGACAACTGACCTAGTAGCTGCCACAATCTGGTCGGGTGTAATTGCTCGACTACAAGCTTGGATGGATGCAATGAGCTCATCTCTGGTGGTGAGCGGATTGCTGTAGACCTCCTCCTTCAATGTTCACCATAAGAAAAAACTTACTGGGTGAGGTCCGGTGACCTAGGAGGCCAAGCCACTGGACCACCTCTACCGATCCATCTGTCCGAATAATTGACATTCAACCAGTCTCGTGCTCCTCTAACAAAGTGAGCCGACCATCCGTCCAAATGCAATCGAAGGTCTCTTCGTACATAAAATAAAAGAAAATAGACAAACGTCGATATCTCACGCACGATCTAAACTAGATGTAATATTTATAGGACACTTTCTGTTCCATTTGAACCATACAATGTTCCTGAACAATTATGCTGGATAAGTTTGGGTCACCTGTATAAGTTCTTCCAAAATGTAACGGAAGAAGATACCTTCCCTCGCAATCTCCTCAAAACATTGAAATTAGATGACTTTTCTCTGAACATAATAATATATTTGCTATAAAAGATTAAAAATTAACAAATCAAAATAATTAAGTTTAATTCTTCCAGAAGAACGCTCCGCGTGTATTGTTCCTCAGTGTATATTACAACCACAGTCTCCTTTGTACATTTCTATAATAATTAAAAAAAAATTGACAATAAAAACTTTCATCAATATTATGCGTTGATAGTAATGCTTTACTGACAGATGAGTCAACAGGAAGCGTTATTTAGATCTTAAATATTGCAACAAGTTATTGCTTTATTGGAAATTCTACCTACTTCCTAGATGTCATTAATAGTTGATTTATTGGGCTGAGGGGCCAATTTATCAGCAGGGATCATAATACTACCTTTTCCTCTAATAAACCGTTAAGGAAGAACATAACCAAATACCGATAGGCTAAATTAGTCGCCGTCACATAAATCATCTGAAATACAATACGTATTTCCAAAATTATGAATCATTTTGAAAACATTAGGCCGGGCACTACTAAACCAAATCCGAATCTTCGAATTTATTAATTACTCTTATATAAAAGGAGTAATTCATGACACAGCATTACGAGTTTTTTTAATATATTGCATAGCATAACTTAGCATTGAAATTTTCCAATGATATCATAATACCAATGTTAGAACATTTTGATGTACCACTGAACTATTTGACTATCTTCGAATTGATTAATTGCTCATTTTGTTCATTCATGAAAAGCCGTTAAAAGTAGTTTGATGTATTAAATGCCGTATTTTAGCATTGAAAATTTCTAAGGGGTATAATAATGGTGATATTGTAAAATTTCGACCATCTTCGAACTTAATCCGTTGGCGAAAATAGATTTTGAAAATATTTCACACGCTTCCGGAAAATCGAGTTACAGACAAACAAACAGACAGACTGACTGACTGACAAAATCCCCCAGTAATAGCATAAAGCATCCTTCAGTATTTAATAAAATTTTCACCGTTTAAATTTGACAGGCATTGTCGGGATAACTTTTGATAAATAATCCAGCGATCTAGATAAAGTTTAGATAAAAAAAAAAAAAAATTTTCCCCCCCCCCCTGCCCAGGCTTAAAGAGGAGGTATGTACAAGAAAGTAGAGAAAAGTAGAGGAAACCTTCGTTCAAGGAAATCGGGCCCCTTAAAAGTGGGTAATAAAGTGGATAAAACTGGAGATAAAGACGGAGATACAAAAGTGGGGGATAAAACGTGGGGCAAAATGTCAAAAAAAATCTACATTTTTATCCTAACGTAACCTAATATTTATTCACATTTTTAACTGTTTTCAACAACGTGACCATAAAAACTTAATATGACACAACACAAAATGGTATAGGAAAGTATAGAGCACACTAAATGGTGAACTTTTTCCAAGAAGATCAAGGTTTATGGTAGGGTTAAGCTGGGAAAAAGAGAAACGGCATCGAAGGAAAGTAATAACTGGTTATCCGAGAAGTTAACGTGTTTAAGTTTTGAAACTAAAGTTGCATATTTTTTTTTACCGAAAAATCAAGAGAATCTAATTTTAGATTGCTAAGGAACTGGGATATGAATTTGGAAACTAAATAAGTAGGAGAATTGATATTGGAAATTATAGATCTCATTTGATTGCCTGTTTTATGGATTGTCGGAAGGGCATAAAGTTTAGGGCCTTCGGATTTGAAACCATTAATTTTGGAAGAACTTATCAAGTTAGGTAAGATTTTAAGTATTGTGGATGCTGCGAACCAATTTTGGGAAGAGGTCTTTACTGAGGACGGAGTACGGGCCTGTTTCCAACAAAAGTTTCACTCTATTAAGATAGCCATCCTTTTTAATAATAACGACTGAATTACCCTTGTCGGATTTCGCGTAGTGACAGTCTTTAGACTTGAGCGATTTTACTGCCCGTTTAAAATTATGCCTATAAGAAATGCTATTAAAATTCCTTTAAAGCTGAAGAAAGCAACGTTCTCGAAAAACCTGCTTACTATTCTGTGATAAATGCTTAATACCAGCTTCAAGTTCGCAAATAATATTTCCAAGGTCGAGTTTATCATCTGTAATTGAGAATTTAAAACTTTTCGAAAGCAGATTTAACTCTTCCTCGTTGAAGATAATATCCGTTTTATTAATGACGAAATCCTTATTGTTAGTAGAGAGAGACCCAATAATCTGGGGTTTTGTTTCATTACCAAAAATCATATTAAATTTATGGTTGATTTTTAGAACATTTTCGTAGAAAATTGCTTATATGATCGGTTGTCTAGACGTCCGTTCGTCCATAGACACAATTCCAACAACGCATTGCGTATTAAACCACTCGTAACGTCATGAATGAATATAACGACTAATTATTGACACTCGGAATTGGTTTAGTAACAGTACTGTTTAGTAGTACGTGTGCTAATGGTACAATATAGTACCTTGAGAAACTTTCAATGCTAAGATATGGCATGTAATATAACAAACAAATCGTAACGACGTGTCATGAATGAAAATAATGAGTAATTATTATATGCTGAAAAGCATATATTGGTTTCGCTCTGTTTGTGTGTCTGTCTGTCTGTCCGTCCGTCTATCCGTCCGTCCGTCCGTCCGTCTGTATGACCGACGATTTCTCGAGAATGCTTTAACTTTTTCAAGTTCTTTTTTCGCTGTTCGATAGAGACCCTTCCTGAGCTCACCTGATTAGTTTGTCGTCGAAATCGGTCTAACAGTCACGTGACTATTGAGACCCAAACCCCCCCATTAAATTTTTTTATTGGCAATATAAGGCATGTAATATGTCATTCGAACGGGAATGACGAGCGCAAGACGAATATGACATTCTTTTCGATTGTCGGAATGCTACGTCCGAGAAAATGACCCCCAAAAAGTACTTCAATGACCCCTTATTACGAGCTTTATCTAAAGCTATATATAAGAATACAAGCATGATCAGTACCTTTATGAGCCTGGCCAGCCACCGTTTGCACGAAAACGTGAAAATGGAAGAACTTAACAGCTATATATCAACTTTTGATGAGCTCTCGTGGACCCCTTCAAGCACGTGCACTAATGTTAAGAATATGAACTTAGGGCATGTAATATATCAATCGAATCCAACCGACGAGTCATAAGTGAATACAGTGTTACTTTTTGTTTATCATTTAAGCATTGTTGATGGCAGCCTGGAGCACGTGCCCGTTATGAAGCTTTCTTGATGCACGTGCTCATTTCAATTTAAAATTCAGTGCTGTTAGGCCTATTGTTAAATGTGTTAATTAATGTTAGGGCGATGGTTAAAAATGGCTAAATAATGTTAGGGCGATGGTTAAAAATGGCTAAATAACGTTAGGCCTATAGATAAAATGACTAAATAATGTTAGGCCTGTTGTTAAAAATGGCTGAATAATGTTAGGCTTATAGTTAAAAATGGCTAATTAAAGTTAGGCCTATTGTAAAAAATGGCTAATTTATGTTAGGCCTAGAGTTAAAATGACTAAATAATGTTAGACCTATAGTTCAAAATGGCTAATTAATCTTAGGCCTATTGTTAAAAATGGCTAATTAATGTTAGGCCTATTGTAAAAAATGGCTAATTTATGTTAGGCCTAGAGTTAAAATGACTAAATAATGTTAGGCCTATAGTTCAAAATGGCTAATTAATGTTAGGCCTATTGTTAAAAATGGCTAATTAATGTTAGGCCTATTGTTAAAAATGGCTAATTTATGTTAGGCCTACAGTTAAAATGACTAAATATTGTTAGGCTTATTGTGAAAAATGGCTAATTTATGTTAGGCCTATTGTTAAAAATGGCTAATTAATATTAGGCTTATTGTTAAAATGGCTAATTGAAGTTAGGCCTATATTTTAAAAAGACGTGAATGCATATATTACAGTAATATTAAACAACAAATTTTTATATTCTTCTTTTCAGCATATTTGAAAATCGTTTTACGAGTTATATTCTTGTTGATAATAGAAATTGGTTCAGTAGTAGGTAACTGGGAGGTGTTCTAATGGTAGCATTACAATACTATTGGGACTTTCAGTCCTAAGTTATGGCATGTAATATGTGTAACAACTCATTAGGATTTGTTAGGCCTATTATTATCCATAGAGAATTGTTCTCAAAACTAATTTCTGTTAGTTAACCCGACATCCATCAAGCCGATAGTTTATCACTGCCAAACCTTTCGTAGCATGTCGCGACAGTAATGAACGTATCGTACTGTGAGACATCTGCTTCGAAAGGATAACTTTCTCAGTTTAGTTTAACGCAGTAATTTCACTCCAGTCCCTGCTGATATTGACCGCGACATGTTACGAAAGGTTTGGCAGGAGATGGACTATCGGGTTGATGTGTGTTGGGTTACACAAAGAGCTCACATAGAACACCTGTGATGTGATGCGTTTGAAGTAAACTTTGAACGTTTACCTTTCATAGCACATGTCTCACGATACCCATATGTTTATTAGATTTCACAGAGCAAACTTCTAAAATCGGGTCTATCATTTTGACTTGGCCTGTATAAAGAATTATTACACTTTCCATTTAACTTTCGGCGCTTCTATTTTATTCATTTAAATTCACTTTGTACGTTAGTTTAATTTTTGAGGAATTTACAATTCAGTTTTCATATTTATATACAGTACTTTTATTTAAAGTATTTTGAAATGCAGATTAATTCAAGGTATTCATGACTGAGGCTGTAAAACGAAAATCTGCCATTTTGGTAAAATCATTCTTGTTTCCTTTTTGAATGATATTGGTTGATATTTTGGGTTTTAATCAGAAAGAAGCCCCAAAAAGTGGGAAGAAGAACTTGGTTCAGAAAATAATTTATAAGCCAGGTTTTTCACATTAGCAAGTTGATTAAACTAATTTCCAAATCTAGCCTCTTTCGGAATAAGAGGGGTCCTTAGATAGATAGATTTAATTTTAGGTCCCAGAACGAAATTAGGAAGCAAAAAGAAAAGTGTTCTCCGTTCATCTACGTCACTTTCGATTGTTGTCACAATGTACTTCTAAAGTTTAAGTGACCACTAGATCCGTATTTCATATATTTGGACAAATGAACAACTAGATCCGTATTCCGTATATTTGGACAAATGAACGTTTTTTAATTTTTATAATATTATTCAGCCTGAAACGGTTTGTGCGGTCTTTCTCAAAGATTTTTGCTGTAGTTATATGGAACTGCTTGCATCTCTTAACGACCACGTTGGAACTGAGATAATTATCGTCTACGCTTCATATCTATAGAAGTTACTGATAACAAGACATAAAATCTAAGCTGTACGTAGTTAATCTCCGCACGCACAGAGCATCTCTCCGTATACTTCTGATAATATAGTGTACAGGGCCAGTCAAAATGATGGAGCCGATTTCAGAAGTTTACTCTGTGAAATCTAATGAATATATGGTATTGTAAGACATGTGCTACGGAAAGTAAACGTTCAAGGTTTACTTTAAACACATCAAATCACATCACATCATATTACTAATGCCGTTGAACACTAATCACAGAGTTGTTCAGAACAGAACGATCTCTGTTCTTCAGTTAACGCCATTTTCTTTAACCGCCAGCTGCTGACCCTTAGCGCTAGAAAGTGAAAACACTGCATGGAAACTAAACTGTGAAAGTTAACCTTTTGAAGCACATGTCACCTATTACGATACGTTCATTAGACATCACCAAATAAATGTTTGAAATCGGGTCCATCATTTTGACTAGCCCTGTATAACATTCTCAAAATGCCCTTATTACTTATAATGAAATAAAGAAAACCAATTTAGTCATTTTATATTTGTATTGCTCTGATTTCTTGAACATTTACCTTTTGACTTTTTTGAAAGTTTAATCGCTGTGTCAAAGAGATGAAAACATTCAATTTCTTCGATCTTACTGCAAATGAAATAAACCAGGCGTTTGAAAAAAAACGATGTCTGTTGTTAAGTTTTAATAGAATATAATATGACATATCAGATAAGTCCATAAGAAGCAGACAGAGAGGTTCACGAATTGTAGAATATTTCATCCTCGGACAACTGAGATATCTATCGCTTCACTTTTAACACATTTATTCTCTTTTATTGTATTTGTCATTCAAAATAAGACAGATTCCGATATCGAATTCCTGGCACTGTCAGTTTTTTGACAACGCAATTCTTAGAAACGATGGTTCTTTGGATGTAGGAACTTAGCATCTCGCAAAGGAACCCTCAAAAATGAATCCTTCACATGTTCATCTTGATCTTTTTACAAAACTGGACTTCAACATCAGAAAGACAGTTCAATTTAAATTCATAAAAATTGTTGCATGATGAATACTTAATTTTTAAATGGATTAGATTATGAAATACGTTTAAAGTGTGTCAGAGAGCATGAAGTTTTAAGGATAAAGAGCAGGAACCATTCATTTTGATAAAATAACTCATCCCCTTTTCGATCTCTATTATTGATTATACTACAAGGATTGTTCAATAGAAACACGTTTGGATGGTATCGCCTAGACAACGGAAAGCAGTTGTTATATGCATTGTTAAGTAATAGTGAGGCGACTGTTCGCACACATTAGCTGCTTGCTCCTTTCATGTGATTAAGAGTTGTGATTAGGTTCGAAAATGGCATTCATGGTAGACAATCCGTCCAAATTGGCGTGCTGTTATTCAATTTCTGGTCGCTGAAGGGTGCCATCCAATGGAAATTTTTACGAGAATGAAAGCCGTATACGGAGTCCACAGTTAGTCTCACATGGTAGTGGTTGAATGGTGCACGAAATTCAACAAGGAAACTTCTTAACGGTGTTATCCTTCTGCATGATAATGCCCGCCCTAAATGGAGCCCGTTTGATTCAAAATCTACTCGCTCATGTATATAAAAAATTTTAGAACATCCACCTTAAATTGTCCCCGTGCGATTTCCATGTCTTTGCCCCTCTTAAACAATCACTATAAGGGCAGCGGTTCAATTCCGAGAGCTGAATTAAAGTTTGCTGTCATCAATAGCTCCGCCAACAACCACAGAAATTTTACCAGATAGGAATCTATAGATTACTGCATCATGGATATATCTTTTAAATTCTTTGAACAAAAATTGCTTCCCAGCCTCAAAACATGTTTCTATTGAACAATCCTCGTATTTCCATATATAGCTCATCCAACGGACCAATTTTATTCTGGTCAAATGAAGTCGGCTTCTTCTTGACTTATAATTCTCCTGAGTCGTATTCTTCATTCTACACAATACGAATGCTATGTCAAAACCAGTTCTAATTAGACATAATGCTTCATCAGTAATTGGTATTCATTTTTGGTGAAAATTTTAACATGAAAGCATGGAGTTATCCACGTGAAAAACCTTTGATATACAATCGACCTGATTAAAATTTGTCTCTCTTTCTTTATTAACAATTAGCTACTTAATTATAGTCCCGAGTAACTGCAAAGTCTGACATTGCACTACATAAGTGCACAAGGTACTATATTAAAAGTTGCCAACCCAAATTTACCTTTCATGTGGCGTCTTTTGGATACCACAGTGGAAAACAATTGATAACACAGCAATTAGGCACTCAACCGGCGCTCCAAAACGTTTCACGGGTGTTCAATAGGGTTGAGGTCTGGACTTTGGTCTGGCAGTCAAGTTTCGTTACACCCATTTCGTTATACCTATTTCAGCACGAGAATGCCTGCTATGTGACAAGGAGCATTCTCGTGCTGAAATAGGTATGGGCCATTACAAATTGTTCCCAAAATGTCGGTAGCACAGAATTGTCCAGAACTGTTTGGTACGCTTCGGCATTCATGGTTCCGCGAACTAAAACAAGAGGACCAAGACCGTACCACGAAAAACAGGAAGATACCATGATGCCACCTCCTCCGAATTTCACTGTGGGCACCACGTAGTGCTGTATATATCAATCGCCGAGTATTCGCCAAACCCATATAGGTCCATCGGACCGCCACAACTGATAGCAGGATTCATCACTCCATAGGATGATTATCCATTGTTTTGAAGTCAGATGGCGGCGTTCCTTGCACCACTGTAACCGACGGGTCGCATTGACGGCTGTGATATTTGGCCTATAAACTGCTGCTCGTCCATGAAAACCAAGTGCTCCCTGCGGACGATACGATCAGTTGCATCACTAGATGACGCCGCTCGAAAGTTCTGTGCCAACGTTTTTAACGAAGTCTTCCGGTTTGACATCATCACACGTTTTGACGGTCGCGATCTGTCAGTTTTGTCGGTTTACTGAGTCTGAGTTGGTACGTTATAGTCTCCTCTTACTTCCACTTCAAAATAACATCCCTCACTGTCGAGCGGGGTATCTGAAATTTGTTGGAAATTTCTCGCATCGAATGCCCAAAACTGTGAACTCCAATGATCATCCCTCTTTTCTCCCCACTAAGTTTGCGTCGTATTTTTATATTGAGTGTAGTTGCTGCTATGAGTATATTCTAATCCGTCAACGTCTTTTATAGGTTGTATACGGACGTTTCCATGCGCTTTTGGAGAGGTATCCGGTGACGAATGGCCAGATAGTGTATATATGATGCACCCCAACAAAGCTCTTAAGGCTTCACTTTCAGGGTTAAGATCATAGTCAAAATTCTGTTTAAAATACACGCTGCTAGATGGTGATTATGTTGCTTCTAGGGATAGCAACTTAACTGATAGGATTTATGTTGGGGCGAGGTGGGGGGACAGGATACTCACTGGGGTCGATAATCGGTCGGAATTCTGTTTGTATTGTTTCCCGTTACATGCGTCATTAGTAAGAAGACAAATGTCATGAATGTCATCCTCCTGATAAGGATAATTTAAAAGTTAGAGCCATAACATGAGATTTGTAAGCATCATTTTCAACCAAAAAATAAATTCGCCAGAAGAAATGCTTCAAGGAAAAAAATTAAATATTGAACAACTTTATAAACTGGTTCCGAAAGCGACAGAAAATTTCTGGTAACCGCAATATTATCATCATGTCGAAATAATTAAGCTAATAATACGACCACATAAATGACAAATATTGTTGCAATCAAATGATATAACCACAGCTATTTAAAGATTGAATAATTTAATCTCCTCTGACGGAGACTGGAATATTAGTAGAAATAGTTAGAATTCTTTTATGCATTAGTGATTTTTGTAATCAATATAAAATTTTAAAATACAATACTAAATATTTTAATTTGTTTGTTTCCTGAGAGAAAGTTTCTAGATCTGAAGTAATTTTGTCTGTTGACTAATATGACCATGAAACTTGGGGTTCTGATTGTTGAGATATCTCTTGGGGATTCCAAAGGGAGCTGACTACAAAAATCAGTCCTTCACACTCTTGAAAACTTGGAATCCGGGATTCAATGTATGTTGTTTTCTCACGAACAAAAAATTTAAAAAATATTATGCAGCAGTTTGTATAAATGAGCTGTTCAAAATATAAAATATTAGATTGTAAAGAAAGTATTCATGAAAAATTCAAGCTCGTCGTGAAAGAAAAACGTGAAGACTTTATGCATCGGTTAGTCACAGACAGGAATTGAAAAGTGGGTCAGGTACGTAAATGTTACACGAAAAGCCCCCACAGAACTTTGCTAAGCCAATCAAACTTAGCCTCTGTTGCTGGTTAATCCATATGAAATTTCACAGCGTAACCATAGAGTAATAGCAGACTCTTAGGCGTGGATTCCACATGCGTAAAACAACAGCGGAAACCACTTTTTTGACATCACTTCCTGCTTTCTTCCTTCTGCCCGACAAAAAATTCTCTTATGACTCAATCCAAACAAAAAAAAACCCAGGAGTTTTCTGTCCTAATCAAGCTGAGGGAAAGAGTAAGGAAGAGAAGACCGGATTTGTGGAAGAACGACGCATGGATTCTGCATCAGGACAACGCGCCAGCCACAGTGCCCTATCTGTGAAACAGTTTTAAGCGGACAAGCGCATTTTCTGCTTTGTGGTTTCTGCTTTGTGGTTTCTGCTTTGTGGTTTAGACTTTAACTTTCATGTGTATGAAATAGACTTTACCTATAAGCTTACTTGAATTGATTAAGCGAAGAGCCCTAAATCTGTTAGTCATTTTCCCAAATTTAATTGTAATCATAATCAACGAATCAAATCCTAATGAAACCTTAAAGAGAAATACAGGGTGTTTCTAAATTATCTCCAGTATTATACATGTTTAGTACTCAAAAACTATTACAGATTTTAATGTTATTTTTTTATTCACAAAGAAAAACTCAAAAAGTTTCTTACCATGCTTTAATAAATTTCTATGTGCCCCCCCCCCCATTTATGGCGTGAAGGACGTCAAAACGAAACTCGATTTCCTCCCATGTTCGGGCTAGCATTTTGGTGCGGTTTAATGCATGATCGAGTAATCGGACCTTTCTTTTTTGCTGAAAACACCATTACCGCTGCAACCTACCTAGATATGCTGGAGAACTACTTGATTCCACAGGTGGAAGAACTGCAGCCCAGCATAGTCTACCAACAAGATCAAACACCTGCTCAATGCTGCCTGCAAGTAGGCAGTGCCTTGATGCGAACTTTCTAGGACGATGGATTGGAAGGGATGGACCAATCCCTTGGTCCCATCGCTCATCCGAGGCGAACTCTGGATTTTTTCTTCCGGCGATATGTGAAAGATAGAGTGTACAAGACCAACGTTGGTGACATTGAAACAATCGCTGAAATCACCTCCGAAATGCTAGCCCGAACATTTTCAACTGTGCTAATGTGTTTGCTGTAGAAGGGCACCCAAATAAGGACGTGTCTAAAAAGTCCGACCGGTCGCCAACAGGTCATTTGGTACGATCGGTCGGCCGCCGTTTGCTTCCGTTTGTTTCGGCCGCCGTTTGTGATCATGGATATAGCACGGTCGTGAGCATTTTGCTTCAAAATGGCGTCGCAGCAAGTTTCCTCATCACTTAAGTTAGTACGATTTAAAATTGTGTACTTACATAAATATTCTTCACCCGTCTTTTCTTTTTCGTATTCTTTCCTTGTTTCTTGATGCTGCCCAATATGAAACAAGGAAAGAATACGAAAAAGAAAAGACGGGTGAAGAAAATTTATGGAAGTACACAATTTTAAATCGTACTCACTTAAATGAAGAGGAAACTTGCTGCGACGCCATCTCCTTATCCAAAATATATTTCGTCCGCCATTTTGATTCTACTCACTGAGGTAGCCGACCGGCGTTGGACTCCGGTCGCGATTAGTGCGACCGGTGGCGTTATGAAAACGCTCATCGCAACCGGTCATTACTTTATGGACAGGCTATTCACGACGGGCTTCGACCGGTCGCAACCGTTCGGACTTTTTAGACACACACTAAGTGAGCGTACTAAGATAACATAAAGAATTCTTAAAACGTTAAAATTCTTAAAAACTTTTGTTTCTCGAGACAAAGCCAAGTATTTTATAAACTCTCCCACTACATTAATAATTGAGAGTGAAATCGAAAATGACCTCAAGATCCACAACTTGTCCCACTACTCAAAATAGAGTTATTAATTCCATAGATAAAAATAATAGGTTGGTGCCGACGATAGAAAGAAACACCCTTACATTTATCATATTGAGGGACATACAGGGTGACAATTATTAAGCTATATGTAAAAATAACTTGATAAGTTTTGAACAATTGACGAGATTCAGTTAAAACTTGGCGGTTGAATGCAGGGCGTATTGGGATTTTTTTGAGCATGTCTACTCGTATTGTTGTTGTTGTTCATTTTTCGTTGAAAATGATCTCATCCCTATTCGAAAAGATGTGGTTCATGCAGGATGGAGCACGACCCATCGGACCAGTAAAGTTTTTGAAGTCCTGGAAAAGCACTTTGGAGAGCGCATTCTGGCTTTGGGGTATCCAGAGGCTACTTGAATGGGAATTGCTTGACCGCCATAGTCTTCTGAGCTTAACCCTTTTGACTCATTTTTGTGAGTACAATATTAAAGACAAAGTTTACGCAAAATTCATCGAAACTTCAGCGAGTTTTGCAGAATTTTGCTCTTCGTCTGCAGCATATTGACGGCAACCATATCGAACACGTCATAAACTAAATCCGAATATCTGTAGTTATTTTTAACATTTGAATAAAATTTTTAACCCTCGAGCTCAATAATGTCACCCTGTGTTATTCCTAATTTCTTGTAACAGCAGGAGATATTTTTAAATCATCTGCAAATAACAGAAATGGAATATCTCCTATCGCAGTATCAATATCATTAGTAAAAATTAGGAATAAAAGGGATCCTATATGGGAACCCTGTGGGACCCCACTAGTAGCAGTAAGGGAGAAGCAACAGTATCTTTTAGTTTAATACTCATAAGACGATGGGTATCAAAACTCTAAATCCATGAAAGAATGGGGCCATTGAAGCCAATGGTATGCAATGTTTGATACATAATATGATGATAAACTTTATCAAAAGCTTTTGAAAAATCAGTCTAGATAGTATCTACCCAATAATAATTGTCAAATTTGTTAATAATATAATTCTGAAATGGTAATAAATTAGTTTATGTAGATCTACCCTTAACAATTCCATTTTGTTGGGGAATGATAATATTTTTTAGGAGTGGTTGTATTTTATCATACACTATAGAGTCTAACAATTTAGGAATAACTGATTGAATTGAAATAGGCATATAATACAATTATTTTAAATTATCTAAAATTATGGACTAAAATTTAAAAATTCAACGGAAATATTTTATATTTATATAAAAGAATCGATATTTTGTGTAGAGTTGTCCTTTAAGTTGGTTCCATGTAATAATAAATGTTTACACATTTTACAATCAAGGTCGTTAAATAAAACTATTAAATAAAACAGAATTTAAATATTTAAAAAAATTCACACCATTTAGAAACATTTATGGGCTATTGTCGTTATTTAGTTATTTTTAGCAATTTCTACTGATTTGGGTAAGTTCAGCTAGTATGACTGCAATCAAGGTCAGTGCAATTTCTTCCACTGACCTTGACTGCAATAAGTTTAAAATTTTACAGTTTACGGATAACCCAAAATTGCTAAACTTTTTCGAATCTTTACAAGGTTCGAGAAATTTCGTTGCTTCATACAATTTCGCTGCAAGGATTTTATTTCATTTAATTCATTTATTACATTTTCAAGGTCCATCAATCACTAACAACTATTACCTTTTCTGTGCGAATGTCTTTGACATACAGTGCACGACAAAACTTTGCGGAATCCCTTGTTTTGTCTGTAACAAAACAACTAATTGCTCAATTTTAACAAATTTTTTTATTATTTGCATTATTATGAATTACTTTACCCACATTTCGCTTTTTTGCACTCAAATTCACTGAAATGTGCGTATTTCCACTGGCTTGCACAGTGTTTGCCAAATTTCTCTGTTTTCCACCCAAAACCCACTAAATCAAAAACAAACTTGTTGATGTTTTAATATTAATTACTTTTAAAATAAAAAAAAACAAACTCAAAATTAACTTAAAAACAGGTATGACAAAACTTTGTGGAATTTTGAAAAAAGTAATAAATGAATAATTTAAAATAAATCTGAACCTTCCCCCTTGACATGTGGCTCCCAGAGGTAAAAACTGTCTGAGAGTGAGATAAAAAATTTTTACTATTAAAATCTCAACATGTTAAGCCAATTGATATTGCAAAGCAAAAAAAACGATCAAAGGGTTATCTACAACTTTCTGATGATTCCTGAAGAATATTGGGACGAAAAATCCAGAAGGTAGGCCCCAAAAATTGTCAAACCGTGAGAGGTCCAGAATTATAAGAACCGTTTCGAAGTCTGCATGCTCAGCAAAAAGTGCCCTTGCTTCCACACATTTGGATGTGAGTGTACGAAATGTGCAACGTTTGTTAAAATCAACTCAACTTTTACAATGGAAGAAGATTTCAACAAAACCAGCACTGAACCCCAAACATGTAGAAGCAAGAAGACAGTTTGCTGTAAACAACATGAGAAGAAATTGGAATTCTGTCATATTTACTGACGAAAAAAAATTTAACTTGGAAAAAACAGTTTGGCGGTGGCTCTGTTTTGATCTGGGCAGCATTTTCTACAAGCGGCAAGATCACCCTTTCAATCCTGAAAGGTAAACAAAAAGGCACCAGATATGTGGAAACTCTAATGGAACATTTTCTGCCAGTGGCACCACGTATTGCTGGATCAAATTGGGTATTTCTACAAGACAATGCAAGCATCCATACTGCTCGTGAGACCAAACAGATATTTACTGAATGGGAAACTGAAGTGATGAAATGGTCTGCAAAAAGCCCTGACCGGCATCCCATAGTAAATTTATGGGGAATATTGGCCAGAAAGGTGTACATCAATGATAATAGTAGTTTTCAACAATTTTCAACAGCTGATGGTTTAACTACAGCTATCAAGACTGCATAGAACAATATCTCAAATGACACATTAAAAAATTATAATTGTTCAAAGGCAAATTATAATTTATAAAAGAGAAAAAAATACAAATTCCACAAAGTTTTTTCACATCAGTTTTTAAGTTAATTTTGAGTTTGTTTGTTTATTTTAAAAGTAATTAATATTAAAAAAAACAACCGGAAACCAGTAATCCACAAAAACAGTTTTTGGCTGAGGTCAAAAAACTCTAACCGGTAAGAAGAGTTAGCGATTGGTGGGTCATATATCCCGGTGAGAAAACTGTGACGTCTTTTAACGCGGTCGAAAATGCCAGTTAGTGCTCCTATGCCTAACCGGTTAGTCTAGCCGTCCTGACCGAGAAAAAGACGGTTAGCCCAGTGAGAAATTACGTCATCATTCTCTCACCGGTGAGGTTTTTGACCACAGCCTATTTCGGCAGCCAAGCTACCTTCGTCAGCGTTTAGACGGGGTCGCAGGATGTAGGACCTTTATGCACCACTTTCTGTGCCTTTTTTCACTTCTGAACTTAGAATTTCTGAGGCAGGAAAGAGTAAAAACCGAACAATTTATCCAACAAAAATGCTGTATTGTGTTGCTCCCGGTTCAATCAATTCGGAAAAGGCAAAATTATTGAGTAAAGCAACGTTTCATCGATATCCGTGTACCGTTTTATAATCTCCGACTCAATAATAAATTAATGATAAATCGCGGCACGCGGCAGTCAATCTGAATAATATCGACTTTTAGTCACACCCAATGCTAGAAGTGCAGTATTTACGAAAGCGGAAATACGTATAGGCACGAAGTAAGCTAAAGTTTATAAACACGCACCCCATCTATACAAAGATGATCATTGGTTTGGTTTGGTTAGGTATTACCGTCTTTTTCAACTACCATGGTCATTTCAGGACGGCGTTATAGGGGCCGCAAATTTTGCCTCGCAAGGGTTCTTTAACGTGCAGCAGGCAAACGACTACACGGGACCAACAGCTTTACTTCCCTTCCGAAGGAAGTGCGTGATCTCAGGATTTCCCCCCTGAAAAAATCCTCATCGTCCTCGGCCGGGTCGAACCCGCGTCCTTGGGTATCAGAGGCGATCACGCAACCACTGAGCCACCGAGGCCGATTAAAGATGATCAGAACAGTACATCTTTGTGTACGCTGACGAAGGCAGATTGGCTGCCGAAATGCGCATCTGTACAAATAAACTATCTTTGTGGATTAGAGGTTTCCGGTTGGTTTTGTTAATCTGTGTCCACAGTTTCTGGCTTCAGTTTTCTCTGTTCAACAAGTTTGTTTTTTGATTCTATTCATAATAATGCAAATAATAAAAAAATTTGTTAAAACTGAACAATTAGTTATTTTGTTACAGACAAAACAAGAGATTCCACAAAGTTTTGTCGTGCACTGTAGATTTAGCTAGAAATAAAGAAATATTTAACAATAAAATTCCTATAGACATTCTCCAAAAAGGAGTTGACTTACTGGCAAGTAAACATATAAGTTGATATTTCATATTTGGGTTTCATTCTTGTGGAATCCTTATAAATATAGCCTTTAGCGTTTTAAGATTATAATCTTATAAAAATATTAAAATCTGTTTAAGGATGCTGGATGCATGTTAAGTTATTGTTTCAATAAGACGCATAAGTTGAGGTAACTTTAAGGCTATTTCGTGGAACAAACTAAAATTGTACCTTTAAATTTATTATTACAATATATTACTTCTCTGTTGTGCAAACATGTAACGTAGAATACTTTCGCATATTTAATATAAAATAAATATTATATAACTTTTGAATTCTCTCTACTGCTTATTCAATTTATTTTTACATTCATTATTTACACAAGCAGTTATTCGTCACATGTCAAGAATTACGTTTGTGGAGCCCTAGAGTCTCTTGAAGACGAAAGACACGCACATATGAATGAATTTTGTAGCGCCACAGAACAGACAAAATGTGAGTGGCGCTCGTTTCTCACAAAGGAACAGAGGAGGGGGATCCTGTAAAAGATAAGGGTTTCACAAGGCATGAATTTGAAAAGAATCTTACCTCCGAAGTAAGCGAGGATACCAGTTAGGATGACAGTGAGGAAGATGAGAAATATGGCGACACATTTCCAGCTGCACCGGTGGGAACAGGACTTCCGGATATGGAAATTGGCTGAACTGAACTGCGGCCCCCCTTGCTGCTGGAGGTTGTTGCGCACGGGGATGACCGGCATGACCACGGGAGGAGAGAGCGGGGGAGCCGCCTGGTGAGGATGGTGGGGGTGAGGGGAGCGTGGGTGGTGGTTGTGAAGCTGCGCCGTTGGTGTCTGTGTCGAGTGCGACGAATGTTGTTGTTGCTGTTGTTGCTGAAGTTGCTGTTGTTGTTGCTGTTGTTGTTGCTGCTGCTGTTGCTGCTGTGGCTGCTGCTGCTGCTGTTGTAACGGTTGTTGTTGCGGCTGTTGCTGGTGATGCCTGCAAAAGATGAGATAAGAATAAGTCGGCATCGCGAAAGCAGAAGGCATCATTAATTTTCTCAAGAGAGAGTTTTCATGAATAATGAATGAAATTTCATTCATTCATATGAACAAAACTGTCTTGGCGCGAGGCCTTCGATGAACCCTTCTCCCGTGTCCTTTCACAAGAGATTACATACAGCAAAAGGCGACAGCACAAACACGCCGTAGCAACCGACTCCTCCAAAAACCTTTATTCATAATCATTAATAAGATAAGTTCACCGTAAACGAATCACATTACGGTATCGTTCCTAACGACAGAAATTTTTTTTTTCTTTTTAATTTCCCTTCCCCATTTCTCCATCAACATCAGCATGAATCATTCCCTATTTACATAAATAAAAAAGAAGAAGAAAACAAGGGAGAAGAGTCATTTATGAGAAAACATAACGGCAAATGGAATGTTTCTCATTTATCTATCAAATTTTAAATTAAAACACTGGGCATATTTTACATTTTTCAAACGATGACAGGTTATTCATTAAGATAGATTATAAAGACAGACTATATAAAAAACAATTTCAGATACGCTTATTCTAGCATGAATTTTCTTCAAGTAAATTTGATTTACTGGACGGAAAACCCCAAACCACGTAACATTTAATTTATATTTTATTATTCCGTTGTTTTAATGACAAATTTTACTATCCTACGTAATAAAACAGCGACATATGGATATTCTTTGAGAATTTTCACTACAGGGTGATTGTAAAGTCACTATACATTTTGGTGAAATCATTAACGAATTTCATTTATTTGCACACCCAAACACACCCAAAGTGAATGCGTAGATGGGAGTTACACAGTCAAAGGTCTATGGGCCCTTCATGTTTGCGAGGGGACTATCAATGGTACCGTGTACCTCGACCTGTTGGAGCAATTCCTGGAGCCACAGTTGCGAGATGAAGGATTTAGGATACCGTTCTGTTCCAATGGGATGGGGTACTACCCCATTTGGCCAACATCGTTGGGACTACCTGAATCGCGCATTCCCAGGCAGATAAACTGGTCAGGGTTTGCCAAGACTGTGGGCTCCACAGTCCCCAGATTTGATCCCCATAGATTTCTTTGCGTGGGGTTTTATCAAGTCCAAGGTGTACCAGGTCAGGATTACGCACCATTGCACAGCTGAAACAACGGATTACAGCCGCGGTGGAGGACATTACACCGCAATGTTGCGCAATGTTTTCCGGGCCACGGTGAAACGCTGGGAGCTGTGCCGGGATGTGCAAGGGGGATACATTGAAATTTACTAAGAATGTATCCTGGTATGTTATATCTGGTTGATGCATACCGCAATTGCTGCAATAAAACGGAGCTTTCACCAAAACGTATAGTGACTTTATAATCACCCTGTATAATAGATCGGTTATAGATTAACATAAAAAATTACATACTTCTTCGTTTACACAAAAGAAATTCATAGTGTTACTTTAGATCCATATTCCTTGCTCTCCCAAATGTCAGGTCGTAACATAAGTAAACCGTGATTTTGACTTAACATATTAAAATTACAAAATATCGTAACTTATTGCAAATTAATCATCAATGCTTATGACTTCTCTCCATCTTTCCAGCAACTTCTGAATGCCATCATTGAAACTTTTTCAGTTTTGAATTAAAGAATGCCACTATTTCTTATGCCAGCTCCTACCGAAAGCGAAAATGTTTTCAAGATGGTTTTGAAGAATCCGAAATAGATGAAAATCGGAATTTACCAGGTCTGGGAGATATGGAGGATGAATCATTATTTCCCAGCCAAATATTAAAGCCGTGAACACGTATTCTTAGCTGAGGTCGAGTGTACTCTAGGCACTGTTCATTCTTCAGTTCAAAAATGCCAGTTTTAATAAAACCCACCGACGACATTTCGATCATTTACTACACTATATCCAAAGATTTTTTTTTTCGGAAGAGAAACCGAGAAACATGTCAAAGCGTTCCTCAGATATCTCCATCGTATTCGCTTACATAAATTACTGAAAGCGGTCGTATCCATAAAAATTGGTATTTAGATTTTGACCGAAAGAATGCGATCGCGGGTACAAGCGTCCGAAATGAGATTTCTGAGATGTGCGGCTGGTGTTACCCTCCTACTAGATAGAGTGCACGGCGGCACAATGAGGGAGTAGTTAAGTGTTGAACCGCTACTTCTCCGCATTGCGTGATCTCATTTACGCCGGTATGGCCATGTGATACGGATTCCGCAAACTGGTATTCCTACAGTTTGTCTCCGTTATCTTGTGTCCAATTTCGAATTGCGCAAGTGCCTCTGCGCTTGTATCCCGTGGCGTGTTACCATGATGACGCGACGTCATTAGTGTCTTTTTTTTACTGCTCTTTCCGGTGAGGGAGCAAGATGACTCGGCTAGACCAGTCTCCACATCAAACAATGTAAAACGTAAACAAATGTCAGCAAAGCCTAGTGACAAATTCAGAAATCTGGGAACTATATGACCACGCGGAAGTACTGCTGCAAAAAATAGAGTGCGCAGAACGACCTGCGTATTTTGAACTTGGGCTCAAGATAACGGAGACTACTATAGGGAGTGCAAGTGTGACGTCAGTCCTTGGAATTCTTCAGTCACGTGACTCGATTTGGTTCCAAACAAGTCTTCTCGCTTCGGGATTTAACATGGTTCCAACGTAAGGATGGAATAAAATCGCTTTGTATAAGCCTAGTGTTTATAATACATTTAAGATGTGAAATTGTTTAGTTCCTCACTGCTCAAGAAGGAGCCAAAATAGCGATTTAGACATTATCGTTTTCCCAAAGAAAGAAAGATCCGCGAACGATGGCATTCTTTTGTTAAGTGATTAAAAATGATTAAAAAGCGTTCTAATATTAATGTATAAATTATATAATGGTATTAAATGTCTTAATAATAATATAAATTGCACAAATTAACATAATAATTTAAGAGATGTCATTTTTACTGGCCGCCCGCTTCAACGTTACTAGTACGTATATTGCGTGGTTCCAATGTTTGGAACCAGCGATCCCATTTCCTAGGCTCTCGGCCCGTTCATCGCGCAAATGACGTCAGCTGTGACGTAGTAACTTGCACTCCCTATAGGCAGTTGTTATTTTCTAAGCCGGTGGGTAAGAGACCTAGGGTTCGGCCTAGAACAGGTGGCTAGACTATATGGAGAATCTGGGTTCGAGTCGGTTGGGTATTACCATGGAGGACATGCGCCTGATGGTGGAAGATCGCAATATCGCAATCGCTGGAGATCCTCCATAGAGTTTGGAAAAGTAAGTAATTAAGTAAAGGATTAGAAAAACAACCCTGCATCCCTTCTGAACAAGAAATTAATCCTCCCGAGGAAGATATAGGTAAGTAGCGGAAGCCATGAGTTCATCTATTTTTACCTCTTCATCTGCATTTTTAACCCCTCCCTCAAATTTTTTTTACTCAAAAAATTGATTTTCTCGAACGTAGAATTTAGAAAATATAAAAGAGCCATATTTTCGTTCCTTTCTCATCATTTTCGATCGAATGATAAATCACATGCTATATGTTGCCATAGTTCTAAAGACCAAGTGACTGCCATCCCCATAACTCCGATCCCACAGGGAAAATTTGGCCGGAACTTCATATTCATGTAAATTTTGTCTAGAGGAATCTGCATATCGAATTTTACTCCTTTACTTACGTAAATGCCACATAGATTACTTGGTTCCCTCTAACTCTCAGCCGTAATTCCGACTCCAGTGGGCCAATCAAAACCAAAATAAAGTGAAGATGGACATGCCCATCGTAAGTTACATTCCGAATTTCAACCTTCTATCTAAAAAAATGTAGAAATTATTAAGGGGATAGACGGAGATTGTAAAACCAATAATAATGCCCCTGCCAAAATGTTCTTGTAAATATTGACAGATGGTTACATGAAAAAATGCGTATTACTTATGTCACAATCTGATACCAAGTAAGTTTATAAAAAAAATACATGACCCAAGAATTATTCGTAACTTTCTCTTGGTTCCAAGTCAAATAAAGCTAAACCTGGAGTTACGAATGTAGATCAGGTTTTTGTCTAATCGCTTATGCTAAATTAGCCGGCCCAGCAGGCTTTCCAGTTATCAAATCTGCCGGATCGCTTGTTCGAATTTAGCTGTAGGCATAAGGATGAGATTGTGTGTAAGTGTGTGTGTGTGTTTGTCCTGGGAATGAATAAAGATAATAGTCATGTGGATTTGTATCAGGAATGCATAGAGGTATTAGTCACGTTAAAGGGCGCAAAATGAATTAGGTTTTAACCCCCCATAAGCGTATCGAACCGTAACCACCAAGATAGGAGTCCTCTGCAATAAAACGTAATACATTGTTACATTATCACAATTAAATCTAAAATGAAGTTAACCTATCTCAGAAACTACAATATGGCTGATCTCGATTTGTTGAGATGAGTGACTACTACGCAGATGTATCGAATCTTCTGTGTAGGGTTTACTGTTACAAATTTCCAGTTGTACAGCTGTAGAGCTCAAAATGCTGATTTTAACAAAAAGAGATTAAAAATAAGCTTAAAAAATAAACCCGCTACAACAAAATGAAAATTCTGTGTTCTAACGTCTAGGGGCCACTTTCTTGAGAAATGGGATTTTACTATATCAGAAGGTTATTTCTTCAAAGCTTTTCATAATATTGCCAAAGCGTTTCCTCTATTGTATTCTTTCCAGTTACTCTAATTACTCTAATAGGAATTATTTTTACGGATGATTTATAGGAATTTATTTTCATTTCTATATACATAAAAAATAAATAAGTACTGTAATATTAAAATACTGTACAATTTAAAACTGACAAAAGTTGAAATGCAACAGTTATTACACCAAAATGATTGAACTGAATTATGTACATTTATTCTTTAACGGTCTCTGCGCGTTGATCAGAGGGACTATCAGATTGAATTGTGACAGGCCTACCAGGAGGCTGATCAGAGGGAGTATCTGCGCGTAGGCTTGGTAGACTTGGCCATAGCCTTCAAGATATCCCTAGTGTGTTCACTCACTGATTCACTGTATCCCCAAAACTAGTTTTCAATCGCTGCATGGTGCCGTGTGGGATAGACTTGATCGGCGACGATACAGAGGTATGCTGCGCCATCCAGACGTTTTTTCAACATGTATTAACGGACCCAACGCATGCCAGGAAAACATTCCCCGGACCATAACACTGCCTGCACCGGCCTGAAGGATTGTACTCATGCACTGAGATATTTTTTTTTAATCACAACATAATTTAAGTAATTTCAATAAAATTATTAATAAAGAAAAGTTTAGATAAAGATTATTCAGATAATTTTTGTATTGTTAAAAAAGCCTCTGTTTATTTATTGTTCTGGGCACTCGGTAGGCTATGTTATTCATCGGCCCTGGTACAACTTTTCTATGAGTTTATGTTTACAAGATATAAACTATCATAAAAGTTTGTTTTATGTCTTTTTTTTGTAGAATTTTTTATAACTTAGAATAAGTTTAATTTGGTTCGATCGTATCCATTGAGAGATAATAAAACATAATACATTGTTACATCATCATAGATAGGAGAAAATTAGGGCTTATTACTGGTAGAAATACGAATAACAATGCCCTATCTATGATGATGTCCGCGACAGTTCAATTGGTAAGAGCGGTGCCAGCGAAATGCCTCCGCGTTTTTCACCAAATGATGATGGTTTGTCAACTTCAGACACAGTTAATCAGATAACTCAAGGAGAACTTTCCGCAGCAAACTCTTCGGAAAAAAGTGCATAAACCTACTAATCTAGACCTTTAGTTTGCAGCTGTTAGTACTTAAAATAGTATGTTATGTTCACATTGATAATACTTTCATTACTTCACGGTTGTTCATTTTCTCCCCCCAAAAAGTGTATCATTTACAATCTGTTAGTCTCTTGGACAAATCTTTAAACTTAAAGTATAAGTCTTCACAGAAATAACGCAGCATGTACAGGATATTAGGAGTAACTATTCCAATTATCCAAGAAATTTAATTGGGTCTGAAGTTATTAATCCCAAGTAAACAAAAGTCGAATCTGAAGTCAGTTAAGTCACTGTTCTTGCATCAAACTTAGTTATTCAAACAATTTCTTTAATACTTAAGAAGTTATTCAACGCAAGTCGATTTAAAAGGTGGCATTCACAGCTTTTGATAAGTCATTATTGACAAGTCGGTTTCCTGAAAGAGGAATGGAATTTGGATCATCTTACAGTTTTTAAAACCAAATGGCTGTCGTTTATTGAGGAATCTGACATTACTCATGATCGATCAATAACAAGTCTTTGCCAAAGTTTTTCAGTGGGCATTTTTGCCTTCAAACAGAACTTACTGAAATAGGACATTTTTCATAAAAGTCAATTTCTTCTTTCCATCTAGATATTTAGAAGAATATTTTTGATAACTGTGACTGAAAACATTAAAAATAATGCATCAGTATCTCGAGGTAATAATTCTGAATTGAAGAAAGATCAATCTTGTTTAATAGCTAAATAATGCCTCTTTCTTAATTTTGTCGGCCAATTTTCTATCTTACGCCAAGTAAAGCTACATCATAAAAATAAATCTAGAAATCTAAATGTCATTTTCAATTATCTCTTTCCTTCAAGTATTAATTGATAAATTTAACTATGTAATATTAATAAAATGAAAATGTTAACATTAGTTTTACATTATCTTCTAGTTTCAATTTTTATTTTCTCAATGAAGTTTGTCGTTTAATACGTACAGTAGTTTTAAATAACTACTCATCACTAAAATGGATAATATTCACGTTTTAATAACAAGCTGAATTTATTGAATGAAAAATATCTATATATTTTTCATACTAAAAATTCTTATTAAAGAGAATCATGGATAACAAATATACCCTCCTTAAATATCTGTGACAATTTGTAAAAACTCATTAAAAACCCCGCTTATAATTTAAAAAGCCGCTTATATTGAACCGGATGCCATATTTTGAAAGATTTGAGGAACTTTAAATATCCAGGATGACATTTTACAATTGCAAACATTTGAAGTAAAGATAGAAGTTCTTTTGGCTTATTTTTGATATGAACATTTTTAATAGGTAAAATCTATCTATCTATGTGCCCTCTACTATTTGGAAAGTTGGCGGCTAGAAATTTTGTGCATTCCTGATAATTTTTAGGAGAGCTAAACAGATAGTTTCCCTTTGCTTTCCGCATGTTAGTAAAACCTCACCTCCAGCAGGATTCGTGACAAACATTCCTCACCTCCAGCAGGATTCGAACCCGCAATTCGCTAGTCTTACTCTCTCAAGATCTGCACGTTAGCGCTCTAGGCGGCCTTGCCAACTAATATGTAAAATAATGTAACTTAAATGATATTCGACTCTTCTAACCCAATAGTTTATCCTGATTTTCTTTTAGGTTAGATTAGGTAGGGTGAACTCTTTCCTTAATCTTACAATTCATCTAAATACGGTTTTTCATATGTATGACCAGTCTTTGAAGATCTCTTGGGTGGTTTAAGTCTATTCTTTTCTGAGTGCTGACTCATGAAAAAATACAATAGCTTAAAAAAACATGCGCTCTATTATTAAAAATCCCGCGGAATGTAATGTAATATGGAGATTTTCTTAAGGCTCGATGCTATCAAGTCACTTTGGGAATAGCATGAGAAAATTATAATTCAGTACTAATTAGAAAAACATTTTTCCCTTGGGAAAGTCTTAATGAAAACAGCAAAGAAAGTCCTAGTTATCTCTTATTGATCAGTTCGTCGAAGATTTTCCTGATGGCGCAATCTGTATTTGAATGGGTTCGAGTGTGGACAGGAGCAGGCGGCGGTGGAATCTCCTCATTAGCCGAAAGGAAGGAGAGAGACAGAAAGGGAGAGAGAGAGAGTGAGAGAGAGAGAGCGGAAAACGGCGCCGTTTAATTGTTCAAACGAGGTTAAAGACCTTGGGAGTTCTCCTCTAGTCGTCGGTTTGTTCTTTTAATGAGATACCAGTAATCCTGGAACTCGCTCCCGCTCCTATGAAATAATTAGCAGAGTAAAACGTCTACTCCAATTCTTTATACAAATCCCTAAACCTTGCTCAGAGCGTCGTCTCCTAAAGTCAACTGCAGATTGCAGATAACATTTACATGCAATCAATATGTATACAAAATGCACGATATGAATAGGTCTATCATTCAGACCTTTTTGCTCAATAAGGAACTAATGAATAACCATTAAGTCGTCTATTAGCCTCGAGATTTTTATCCTAAAAATCGATCTTAAATCCTTTCTCTACTAGCACACTAATTAAACAATTAGGAAAAAACCTTTAGACCACCATAGGATAGACAACATAATATCAATTTAATGATGTAATAATTACTATAGTAAATTTATAGTAGATATGAATTTCATAAGTATTTCTATGATTCGAGTATCTAAGGACGTATTTAAGAAGCAAAGAGACGTCGAAGTAGAATATAAAAATGTAAAATTCTAAGAAAATTATAGATGTCATTTTTATCATGTCTGATATCAGTTTCCAGAGAAATTTGCAATGCATTAGCAAATTTGTTGTTAACAGGACCTTTTCCATAGGTTTCGCTCTGTTTGTGTGTCTCTGTCTGTCTGTCTGTATGTCCGACGATTACTCGAGAACGCTTTAACTTTTTCAAATTCTGCTTTCGCTCTTCGATAGAGACACTTCCTGAGCTTACCTGATTCGTTTGTGATTGAAATCGGTCTAAAAGTCACGTGACTATTGAGACTCAACCCCCCCCCCCCATTAAATTTTTTTATTGGAAATATAAGGCAAGTAATATGTCATTCGAACGGGAATGACGAGCACAAGACGAATATGACATTCTTTTCGATTTTCGAAATGCTACGTCCGAGAAAATGACCCCCAAAAAGTACTTCAATGACCCCTTATTACGAGCTTTAGCTAAAGCTATATATAAAGGGCCGTTCACACTGGTCGGTCAAGTGACGGACGGATGGCAACGGACATAACTGCGCATGTGCAGTTTGTTCATTTCCGTGAACGCATTGAGAATTGCCTCTACCGGATAGCATTGAAAAATGTTCAACTGTTCCACGGCCTACGAGATAGTAAAAGGCCTGTGCATTCGGTATAAAAGTAGGGAAACTCGAGTTGTGAGATTCCGCCGGCAGATGTCTCGATTTCATGACATAATCTTAATATTGTTTCTATTACGAAAGTGTGCGAAAATAATAAAATCTATAATATTTAATCACTTTTATTACTTTGTTTTAAGAAATGAACTTTGTAATTCATGAATTAACTTGAAAACGTAATTTTTATTACAATTTATAGTTATAAAAGTATACAAAATCAAAAAAAAATTGTATCAAGGGATGGATGGAGGGGAGCAATATAACTTAATATATTGCCCCCCCTTTCATCTGTTCTTGATATAATAAATAACTATGTATATAATAATGTTCATGAAAAATAAAAATTTCAAAATTTTTCTGTTTTAAAGGCCTGTGTTTTATATTTTTAACAACATTGTATTTTTCTGTCATTTTTTTGCAGAATTATCTAGTAAAGGCTTTAATAATTTAGTAAAATGATATTATTTATATTACTATGATTAGTAGCTTCACAAATTATATATGAGAGTTTTTAAAATTGCGAGTGTTTTTCTTTCAGAAATGAAATATGGAATCGTTCATGTACAAATTCAGTAACCACTTCCACTAAAACAGCTATAATAAAGTCTTTGTTAGGATGTAAAGAGCGATGGGGATTTTATTTACAGCTTTTTTCGATGAATAAAATTTAATTTTCGATCATTAAAATAAATTTTCATATCAATAGAATATAGTTTCGTTCCAAAAAAAAAGTAGTTTCATATTGAAAAATAAACATTTACGTCAATAAAATAAGAGTTCACATCAATAGAATAATTTTTCATATCAATAAAAAGTAGTTTCACATCACAAAAATGTAAATTCGTTTCAATAAAACCAGTGACTTTTATTAAGTGTAACATTTTTAATTAAATGTAATCTAAACTGATTTTCTTACTCAGCAGATTCTTATTGAAAAATTACATTAACAGTAAAAACAAGAATGATTTTACCGCCAAAGCGGATAAAGGGAGCACATTTTCATGTTATGGATATATTGACTTCATCAACATATCAAAACACTTAAGAGAAAATAAATAAATATGAAAACTAAAATGTAAATTACTATTTAAGTAAGCTAAAATATAGAGAGAATTTAAACGAAGAACTGAAAGGTAAATGAAGAGGGAGTTATTCCTCATACATTTAAAAAAATAAAAGTTCTTTAATTTGTAAGAATTCCCACATAATGTTAAACGAAGTGAGCCTCAATTGCTGAAGCGTTGTGTGTAAGCATCTATTATTTTTTCATAATTAATTACTAAAATGTTTCTACGTTATCGTCTACTATAGAAGCATGCGATTAACTACTATTAATTAGCAATATGTATAACAGTAGTGAGTTTTAGATAACATTAAGCCTAACAGCATTATGCTCTTGATACAAATAAGCTATGGATAACAATAGATCTAACAACTCGTAGTTGGTTGATATATTACACGCCATATCTTAGCATTGAAAGTTATAACAATACTATACTGTACCATTAGGGCACATGCAACAAAACCAATTCCCACTATCATTATTTACTCGTTATATACACTCATGGCACGTTGTTACGAGTTATTTAATATATTACATGCCATATCTTAGCATTGAAAGTTCCAATGGTACCATATTATATGACAACATTAGGGCACGTGCTACTAATCCAATAACCATTATCATCATTTACTCGTTATATTCACTCATTACATGTTGTTACGATTGTTTGATATATTACATGCCATATCTTAGCATTGAAAGTTCCAATGGTACCATATGCATCATATGACACCATTAGGGCACGTGCTACTAATCCAATAACCATTATCATTTTTTACTCGTTCTATTCACTCATGGCACGTTCTTACGAGTTGTTTGATATATTAAATGCCATATCTTAGCGTTGAAAGTTCCAACGCTACCATATGGTACAACATGGTACCATTAGGGCACGTGCTACCAAAGCAATAACCATTATCATTATTTACTCGTTATATTCAGTCATGGCATGTTGTTACGATTGTTTGATATATTACATACCATATCTTAGCATTGAAAGCTCCATTTTGTACCATTAAAACACGTACTACTAAACATTTCACACCAACATTATTTACGCGTTATATTCATTCATGAGACATCCTTGCACGTACACGTGCCATTAGACCAATACCTGCTATCACTAGTTACTCTTATATATTCGTTCATGATATGTTGTGACGATTTGTTTGATATATTACATGCCATACCTGGTTCTAGGAAGATTTTAAGGGGGTATCATAATGGTACCATTAAAGCACGTGCCATTATAGTACGTACTTATTCCGGCTATCTCACGTTCGTACTTGTTCGTGCTCTGTCCTGGATTGGTGAAAACAGACTTTGAAAAAGTTAATTCGTTTTCAAGTTATTGTAATAAATACTAAGCTCCGATCAGCTGGACAAACCGATCACATAAGCACATTTCTATATATTGAAAATGTGCTAAAAATTCAAATTATTCATATACTGAATTATAATGAAACTATAATTTTATTTCTAAAATGAACAAAAATTATTACAAATAAGATACAATAAGAATAATATAACAGTGTATAATTGAGCACTCACTTTTTTCTTACTGTATGACAATGATCTATATTTTCATAAGAATCTGCTGAATAAGAAGATCAGTTTAGGTGACATTTTCTTGAAATAAAATTACGTTTTATTGAAACGAATTTACATTTTGATGACGTGAAGCTACGTTTTATTCATGTGAAAAATTATTCTATTGATATGAACTATTATTTTACTGATGTGAATGTTTATTTTTCAATATGAAACTACGTTCTTTTGAACGAAACTAAATGTTATTGATATGAAAAATTATTTTAATGATCAAAAATTACATTTTATTCATCGAAAAAAAAGCTGTAATCGATGAAACGTGATTAAAACTGAAAAAAAACTACACGCAGTAATGCAGACAATTCATTAACCATGTCATGAAGTAGCGCGCCAAGTAGTAAAAACGCAAAACAGCACGTTTCCCGATTCTGGCCTCAAAAAGGGGCAAATGCACAGGCCTTTTACTATCTCGTAGGCCGTGACTGTTCTCAACTGACGGACGGCCTTTAACCAATCACAGTCGAGCAAGGGAGGAAAGGGAAATGGCCGACGATAAAATTGCCACTACTGGCCTAGCCTACTAGATAATCTATAGATAATTATTAAAAAGATTGCTTTTTAAATGGAGAAATATTTTGATTATATGCTGTTTTAATTAATTAAAAGGATTCCTTAATTTATAGGAACGATTCTGAATATTTTAATTTCTTTTAAGAAGTTAGATCGCAAAATTAAACACGATAGGTCGGCACTTCGATAGCTTCGATAACATCGTTCAAAAGTTTATTCCTATAGCTTTTCTAAACTTCTTTATAGGCAGAAAACTATGCACACGTGAATATAAATAGGATAAGGATATTAAGCACTTGTATTTTGATTTTACAGCCATGATTTCACAACAAATTCTGACTGCGAACAATGTAATGAGAAAGAGACTTGTAACCGCCATGTCTCTTATGCTAGGTGCCAACTTAGCGCGACGATCGCGCGATTCCATCGCTTTGTGAAGCACGCATGCGCAGACTGACGTCACGAGGGCAATTTTGTGGCGCATCTGCGGCGATTGAAAATCTCTGCATGCCAGAGCATTTTGATCGCGCGACTCTATCGCACCCAATCAGAAAACAGTTTCGAATCACGTGGCACATGCAATCATGACAGCACCTATTTCGAGATGGTCGGATATTACTATGGAAAATTTGATTGAAGATACATGCAAATAGCTAAGCATTCCAAAAATAAATAACTCATTCTCGTCCATGTTGATTTTGGAAGCACGAAATCTTGAAGTGGGAAGCGAAATGATCGCGTAGATAGCGCATGAGCATTCAGTCACGCGGCCGTCGCGCCAAATGGGCACCGAGAAGCGAATTGATCGCCTGGCGTTTGTTGCGCATGCGCATATGACTCAAAGCGATAGAATCGCGCGATCGCCGCGCTAAGTGGGCACCCAGCATCAGAGAGAGACTCTCCTGCCGTGGCCTATCTATCGTGTCGGCCACGCTCCAGCACATGACGCGTCAGTGGGAACAACGATGCATTCGTCCTCTCATCGGCAAAGAGTGTGACGGCCCTTAAGTTTACAAGCTTAACTAGTACCTTTATGTGCCCAGCCGGCCATCGTTTGCACGAAAACGTTGAAATGGAAGAACTTAACTTCGATATATCAACTTTTGATGAGCTCTCGTGGACCCCTTCAAGCACGTGCACTAATGTTAAGAAAATGAACTTAGGGCATGTAATATCAATAGATTCCTAGTGACGAGTCCTAAGTGAATACAGTGTTACTTTTTGTTTATCAGTTAAGCATTGTTAAGTTTATAGGGCTAATTAATATTAGGCCTATAGTTAAAAATGACTAATTAATGTTAGGCCTAATGTTAAAAATGGCTAAATAATGTCAGGCCTAATGTTAAAAATGGCTAAATAATGTCAGGCCTAATGTTAAAAAAATGGCTAATTAATATTAGGCCTATTGTTAAAAATGGCTAATTATTGTTAGGGATATTATTAAAAATGGCTAATTAATCTTAGGTCTACAGTTAAAATGACCAGTGTTAGGCCTATTGTTAAAATGGCTAAATAATGTTAGGCCTAATGTTAAAAATGGCTAATTAAGGTTAGGCCTATATTTAAAAATGATGTGAATGCGGATAGAATCAAAGGTATTTCTCCACTGTTTATTTTAACCAAGTGCAAGTAAAAGTGAAATATTCAAATTTAAAATTACGTCTGCATCACAGCTAAAGTTCCTTGGAATGCTTAAAAGATTTTTCCCAACAATGCTTTGAAACAAAGATTTTTCTCTCTTGACGTTTATAGTAACTTTGATCTAGCAGTGGAAAGAACACGGGCCCAGTACTTTAAAACATTTAGACGTGCGAGGATTTCATTTCTCATTTCGCGCGTGTTTGGAAAGATTCGTGTGAGCGCTGCAATCGAATACGTAAATTTACATGCAGTTTTCGCCATTGCTGTTTGTAAAAATATTACTATAATATTAAACAACAAATTTTTATATTCTTATTTTCAGCATATTTGAAAATCGTTTTACGAGTTATATTCTTCTTATATATTAGTTTCGCTCTGTTTGTGTGTCTGTCTGTCCGTCTGTATGTCCGACGATTACTCGAGAACGCTTTAACTTTTTCAAATTCTGCTTTCGCTCTTCGACAGAGACCCTTCCTGAGCTCACCTGGTTAGTTTGTGATTGAAATCAGTCTAACAGTCACGTGACTATTGAGACCCAAACCTCCCCATTAAATATCTTTTTTGGCGTGTAATATGTCATTCGAACGGGAATGACGAGCACAAGACGAATATGACATTCTTTTCGATTTTCGAAATGCTACGTCTGAGAAAATGACCCCCAAAAAGTGCTTCAATAACCCCTTATTACGAGCTTTAGCTAAAGCTATATATAAGAATACAAGCTTAATCGGTACCTTTATGTGTCCGGTCGGCCATTATTTGCACGAAATCGTGAAAATGGAAGAACTTAACTGCGATATATCAACTTTTGATGAGCTGTCGTGGACCCCTTCAAGCACGTGCACAAATATTAAGAATATGAACTTAGGGCATGTAATATATCAATCGATTCTTAAGTGAATACAGTGTTACTTTTTTGTTTATCGTTTAACCCTTTCATGCAGGAATTAAAACAAGACAAAATACAAATAATTTGGTAAATGCTCTTAATTAGGAGCTTTAGCATAAAAGCTATTTATAAGAATGCGACCTTGGTCTGTACGTTTATCCGGCCGTCCGTCCGGCCGTCCGCCATTTGCACGATAACTTGAAAAGGAATTAACCTTTTCAAATTCTGTTTTCAGAAATATGACCATCAAAGTCTTAGCTCGGTCGTATCAACTTTTCAGAATTTTTCATGGACCCCTTTAAGTCGAATTCACGTGCCAAAACTGTGAGCGTAAATTTTACCAAGCTAATGTCATATCATATAACAATCGATTTATCAAGAAGGAATACATTGTTACTTTCTGTTCATCTTTTAAGCATTACTGACATCGGCGCGCGTACGTGAAATCTCTATGTCGACGCACGATTGCTCAAGTGCTTATTTAATAGTGGAAGAATGGAGCTACTTATTGGTTTTATAAAGCCAGTCCGTCCTCTTCATAATTTCTACATTTTTTAAGGTAGAAGGTTGAAATTCGGAATGTAGCTAACTATGGGCATGCCCATCTGCACTATTTAGTTTGGTTTTGATTGGTTCACTGGGATCGGAATTGCGGGGGTGGGATTCAGGGAGGGCAACATATCTGTGTGCTATTTAGGTACGTAAAGGCGTGAAATTCGGTATCCAGATTCCTCTAGGTAAGATCTACAGTACTATGAAGTTTAGGCCCAATTGTTCCAGCGGGGTCGGATTTGCGGGGGTGGCAGTCACTTGGTCCTTAGAACTATGGCAACATATGGCATGTTATATATCATACGTTCGGAAATGATGAAAAAGGAAAGAAGATACGAGGTATTTTACATTTCATACATATGACGTTCGAGAAAATCAATTTTTTGATTAAAAAACTTGGGGAGAGGTAAAAAGTGCAGATAAAGGGGAAAAAATAGATGACCGCTGATCTTCTACTTGCCCTCCCCTACTCGGGGGGGGGGGGTTAATTTCTTTTTAATAAATGTATAAATGTATGTCTGCTTCACTGCTAAAGCTCCTCCTTGGAATGTTTACAAGATTTTATTCGTTGTTATGTGAAGTTATCACGTGTTGAGTAATATATTCATTTTATAATAAACATGGTCACAGGAATAATAGAAGGTATTATTCAGTTTCTTTATAAGAATAAAGTAATATAAGTGTTTTTGACATAGTGATTTATTGAGTTGAGATAATTCAAGATTATAAATTTGGATATTAATCGAAGGCAGACGATTGTGAAATAGCAGGAGGGGTGGAGCAATGACAGGAAGAGACGTTCTTTTGGAATTTAAGTAAATATTGTTGATGTTAGTCATTGGATTCCTCGATGAATAGACATGTTGATTTATTTAAAGTTTTGTTTGTGTTATGGATTTCATATAGTGTTTGAAATCATTATTATTTTAGCGATTTGTTCACTTTGGAACTTGTAAGTTGTGAGAAGGGAAGGAGACCGGATGTGCGAGGCGATAAATAGGAGAGAGAAAACGAAACTTTTATGAGTACTGGCGAGTCGATGACAGGGGGAAGCTGAGCGCTCTCTGCCCGGGTCGATTGGGGGGGATGGTCAGCCAAGATGCGCCGAGGTGGCTGCGTAACCTCCGTAGCCCGTCGAAGCCATCAGGTGGCCTCTCTTCCCAAATCTTTGGGGCTCGTACAGGCTCATCAAGTATAATTGGTGAATATAGGAATAGAGGGACTAAGTTATTAGGTAGTTCAATTATGAGTTCTGTTTTGATGTTGCTAATTGGAGACGGAAATTCTCTGCGAAAACGGTCACTACAAACCTATGTAAATGGCCAAGTAGCTCGTTTAGTCCGGTCTCTCAATTTCTTGGTTGGAGCAGGCTCATCACATTAATTAATGAAAAAACCCTTTGGTGTGGGTGTTATCTCTCCCGAACCCGATTAAATGTTGGAACATAATAGAGATTCCCGATTAAGTGTTGGAACATAATAGAGACTCCCGATTAAGTATTGTGACATAAAAGAGACTCCCGAAATAATAAGTTTCATTGAAATGGAACTTAGAGAAACATGGAAATTGGAACCCCGACATTCTTCAGAGCAAATGGAAGCGAGTAATGGAATTTTCGTCAAGCGATAGGCATAAATAGGAACCCGACATTGAGAGAGGAAGACAACTACATATTTGAGATCTTCTGTTGAACTTAGTGGGGACACTTTGAGACTTCCAGTGGACTCACTCACTAATCGATCCGGATTATCTTCAGGTGTGTTTTCTGTGCTTCAGTGTGATAAGTGATATAATTTATGGCCTGTTTAACACAAGAGGTTTTTTTGTGCATTAACTGGATTAAAAATGATCACAAGTCTGCAGGTGTCTGAAACTACGCAACTGTAAGTAGAATGAACCTAAATGCGTAAGATTTATTTTGATTGTCATGACAAAAGAAAGGTATAATACAGAACTATTTGAAAGAACTTTCTTAGAATTGAGTTTTAATTGATACTATCTCTTTCCTCAGAGCAAATTGATTTTTATTGACATTTATTCGCATTGTGCATGTTATCTTAGTTATAAGTACTTGGGGAATTTAATATTAACTTTCTTCTTTATAATAAGATCTATCTAATTCTTTTTCACTTAGCTTTAAGATTAATTTATTTTATTTTGTATCTCACTGATGGTTTGTTTAACTTTGAATAAAATACATTTATTTGATTCCAACCCTTGCTTTCCTTATTGAAATAAATAAGTCACAGCCTGCCATTTTAAAAAGAACCTAACCTATGTCCTTGATTATGTATATTGATCTTGTTTGAGCAATTTTATTAAGCTAGCCGTCTTTGAATTCATTTCATTGGATTCTGATTCTGATTTGAGAGAAGAGGGGGGGTGGTCCAATCAAATTGATTGTGGTTGCATTGGCACCCATTATATTAATTATGAAATCAATGACATAAGGTTACAGTTAAATGCTCCTGGAAACAACGTTTTGTATCATCTAATTCACGTGTATAAAAAAGCAATAAAATCAGCATGGATTTGCTACACTTATTACTATACCTATTTAACAACTGAATACATGGGGAAAAGGTAAAAACAATGAAACAATGTGTTTTTTAAACAATGAAACCACTATGCCTGACTTATAGCACGGCCTCCTAGTAACTACCAGGCCTGAACATGACGTCAATAATGTATTGTTGAAGCACTAAGATTTTGACGTTGAACTAACTTCTGTAATAGCACCACCAGTTTGACGTAAAAATGTTTTATCTTTTCCATGTTCAGGCCTGGTAGTATCTAGAAGGCCGTGCTTGTAGGGAATGAAACAATTTATTGAAGGCGTTAGACATATCCTACATTGCAAATACACAAATACCATCTTGTTCTAGGTGGCTTTTCTGTCGTGCTACTCTGAGCACAACGTCTTCAGTTTTCATCAATGGGCATTGTTTTGAATGAATCATTAGTAATTCTTTTGGTACATGTGGTTTCAAGGTACTGACTTCAAGATGGCAGTAGTTTTAACAATAAACGAGGTGGTATCATGCTAGAACCTCACTGTAAGCGAAGCAAATACAAACTGGAAAGGGCTACGCATTGTTGATGGCAGCTTGGAGCACGTGCCCATTATGAAGCTTTGTCGATGCACGTGATCATTTCGTTTTAAAATTCAGTGCTGTTAGGCCTATTGTGAAATGTGGCTAATTAATGTTAGGCCTCTAGTTAAAAATGGCTAACTAATGTTAGGCATATAGTTAAAATGATTAAATAATGTTAGGCCTATATTTAAAATTGGCTAATTATTGTTAGGCCTATTGTTAAAAACGGCTAATTGATGTTAGGTCTATTATTAAAAATGGCTAATTAATGTTAGGCCTGCAGTTAAAATGACTAAATAATGTTAGGCCTATTGTTAAAAATGGATAAATAATGTTAGGCCTAATGTTAAAAATGGCTAAATAATATTAGGCTTATTATTAAAATGGCTAATTAAAGTTAGGCCTATATTTAAAAATGATGTGAGTGTTAATAGAATAAAAAGTATTTCCATTGTTTATTTAAACCAAGTGCTAGTAAAAGTGAAATATTCAAAATTAAAATTACATCTGCGTCACAGCTAAAACTCTTAGGAATGCTTAAAAGATTTTTCTAGACAATGCTTTGAAACAATGATTTTTCTTTCCTAACGTTTATGGTAACTTTGATTAAGAAGGGATGAATGGCTCTAGCAGTGGAAAGAACATAGGCCTAGGATTAAAACATTTAGACGTGCGAGCATTTCATTTCTCATTTCGCGCGTGTTTGGAAAAATTCGTGTGACCGCTGCAATCGAATACGTAAATTTACATGCAGTTTTCGCCATTACTGTATATAATAATATTACTGTAATATTAAACAAACAATTATTATATTCTTCTTTTCAGCATATTTGAAAATCGTTTTACAAGTTATATTCTTGTTTTTTGATGGAATTTTATCGCAATTGTTTCATTAATTTTTCCAGGTGTTTTTCATCTGCTGTTTTATGGAATCTTCGAAGATTTCCACCTAATAAAATTTAAGTTAATACAGTCAAACACCGTAAATACGAATCTCAGGAGACCAGAAATTTTGTTCGTATTATCCGGGATTCGTATGGAAAGCAAGGAAACACCAATGGTTCGATGTTATGAATCAAGCCTCAGACCCAATTGTTAAAAAATTTTCGTCATTCGTTTATTTCAGACAAATATTTGGTCATCTGAAGGCACCACCAAATATTACAATAAATATTGATTTCTTTACAGCATCAAAGATTGATAACTTCTGATCTAGCGTAGAAGCATTACGCTTCCTCTTTTGTGAAATAACCATATCGACAATGTAATGAAACCTTTAACAACGAAATCAAAATGCAGTAAATAGGATGGTGAATAGTGCGTATGATGCATGGAAATAAACATTGAAAACTAATCAGAATTCCCATATGTCATATCCGCGATTCCATGATCGTTTCGACTAGTAACCAATCAGAATTATTTGTAACAACAAAGATTTTTTTTTACAATAAAGATCTCACTTTTTGTATGAATTTCTTCTTTTTATTCGTATTATCTGGAATTAGTTTAAGAAATTCGTATTAAACTACTAATTTTATATAGAAATTGGAGTCATGGGGTCGGGAGCAGAGGGCAAAACGTATTAAGCGATAATTCGTATTAATCGGATTTGCAATAACTGGGTTCGACTGGGCATTCGCGTGAAAACAGAGATCACCAAAATTTTGTTTTAAATTCTAAATTGTTAATGAATACAGATTCAATGTGTTTTTTTAAAATTGTTGAAATTGATTGAGAACATTAAAAATATTCATTTTTTTTTATTAAAAATTTATTTTTTTTACACAAATTTTTTTTTCTCATTTTTTTATGTTTTTTTATGAAATTATACGTTTTACTTGTTATCTTTAAAATTTCAAACAGTAGATAAAATTAGCTTAAGATTTGACTTTTTAAACAAAAAGCACCTAAAAAATTTATTTGTTTATAATTTTTTAACAAATGGAAAATTTTAAAAAATATTTTGGGAATTTTAATACTCCATTAGGTACTATCAAATTAAAATAAAAAATTTTAAATTTCAGGACATGTTTGTTTTTGAGGGGCCCTCTTCAGGAATTCTTACCCACATGGAGAAAGGTTCCTGGATATCCATCATGGAGGTGCCAGGGAAAATGAACCCCAACTTGCAAACTAATGCTAGACCTTCCAGATGCCACAAACAAAAGAAAGTCCTCGCCAAAAGGGTGAAATTATGATGAAAGCTGAACGTTTAACGTTTGCGCAATTCAAAACAAATATGAAATTACTTAACAGGGGATAGTATTATGGCCATCTTGCAAAATCGGTGAAGAAATAGGAAATTGGAGATTGGAAATATTGCGATTTCTAGACATTGGAGCATGAGAGAAACATTTCCTTTTCACTTTTGTAATCAGCATTAAAATACTACAAGACAATCATTGATGAGCATTTTGATTGTTGATCAGTGTTATCATTAGTATTAAAGGGGAAATACTTTCGCAAGAAGGAATTCATGGTGAGAGATGGACTAATTTTTATATATCTTACAAGGGGACATTACGACCTCGAAATTTTAGGCTAATACGAGACTTCGTATAGTTGTAGTGTACCTTTGGTTGCTACTCACAAATCAAATTATTAGTGTGAGGTGGCGGGTTCGAATCCCAGTTGTAACAATTTTTTTTTTACCCAAATAATTATTCAATATATTATATTTACAAATTTATTTGTGACAACCAACTTTTTTTTCTAGCTTCAACAAAACGGTCATAAGTCCAGGAATCAATAATTGAATATTTATCAAACGTATTTCCGCCTTTTTTTACTTCTTTTTCCCACTGGGATAAATATTCCATCTTTTTCAAACGTCGACATCCTTTCTTTTTCAAAGTTTGCAAGGTCCAGGTAGGATGTGCTTTGGCAATATTAATAACTTTTATTTTATAGCTCAAAGGAACGTACTCTATTTCTCTGCTCTTTTTCTCTTCTGGTTCATAATCGTCCGATGAAAGATCTTTAATTTCGTGACAAGATACTGATTCACAATCTTCATTCACATGAATCAATGCCTCTTCATTTACAAATATTTTTTCATCCAGCATTTCTAATGTAAGTTCATAGAGTTGCTGTCCCATCATCATAGCTTCGTGAGAAATTATAGTTGACGATTCTGATGCAATCATGTTATTTTCTTGGAGCAATATTTCAAAATATACTACTACTTCAATCGCAATTTCGAAACTTCGCTGTTCATATATTCGATGATAAATATGTCAGGTAGCCTCGAAATAATTTTTTTTTAATAAAATAAAAAATAAAATAAAATAGAAATAGTTATTGCTTTTAAAATGTTGATTCTATACAAAATATTTTGCAGAAAATACTTTATAACTCCGTAGACACTTGTAACAATAAAAATAAGAATAATAATTTTGAGAAAAGGAAAATTTTGTGAAAAAAGTTAGTTGTCACAAATAAATTTGTAAATATAATATATTGAATAATTATTTGGGTAAAGAAAAAAAAATTGTTACAACTGGGATTCGAACCTGCCACCTCACACTACTAATTTGATTTATGAGTAGCAACCACGCTGCCGTCTGAGCTATCGTATCACTTACAATCAAAGAGGAAAGCTTTTCCTTATATATGGTGCTCGAAACTTTAAACCGTTTTTTTTTCAAAATTGGCTGATCAGTACGCCTTAATATTTAAGTATATTAACATCCTAAAGGTACACTACAATTATACGAAGTCTCGTATTAAACTAAAATTCCGAGGTCGTAATGTCCCCTTGTTAGTAGCTGTGTCTCCATCGTTGTTATTAACCCAAGGTAAAACAAAATCTGTCGAATGAGCGGAATCACTAACGGCCTTATACCCAGTTCCTATAAATAAGCAATCATAATGATGCTTTGCAAAGTTGGCAGTCTCAATTGGTTGCATGTGCATACGTGCAATGGACACTCATTTTGATACCGAGAAAACTAGGGATAGATAAGGATAAATACGGATAAATTCAAAACTAGTTTTACATTCGTAGTTTGTGGCCAATAAGATATGAAATTACAAAAAATGTTACAAAAATGTAAAACACAGTCTAATAATTTACACATCTCTGTATACTGAAAACAGAGTAGACAAATGGATCTATCGCTATTTCTTTTTATTTGTAAGTATCCAGAGTTTAGTTATTTTTGTATACTGAAATGCTTTGTCGTTTTTGTTTTCTCCGTGCAAAATTTAAATTCAGTCAACTTCAAAATTTTCATCTTCTAAAAAATAGGAAGTCCTTAAGTTTTCCATAATTAAATTATTTTTTTGCTTGTTTATATTTTCATTAGAAAGGCAAATAGTTACGAAAAAGTAGCAAAGATGTCTTAAAATAATCACAACATTGTCATTAATGCGAACTTGAACGGAAAAAAAAGAAAAACTAGAGGTACTATTATTTTAACATGTTTTATAAATCATATGTGAAGAAAAAATAAATGTTTCCCTCTTTCTGAATTCGAAGATAGGAAGACTGGAGTGGGGAGGTGGTATAAGAGGACAAGAACCGATGGAATTGGCAAGATTAGGCTTTAATCAGAAGAACAGATTTCGGCTAATCTCCATTCGCAGCGGAGAAGGAGGCACCTAAAACCAACTAATGCTGGGGATTGAGTGGCACAACTGGAGCCGTCGCCCTTTCTCTCTCTCTCTCTCTCTCTCTCTCTCTCTCTCTCTCTCTCTCTCT
>JAHWFO010081923.1:3083229-3121603 GCA_023313115.1 Rhysida immarginata
TCTCTCTCTCTCTCTCTCTCTCTCTCTCTCTCTCTCTCTCTCTCTCTCCTTCTCTTATTTTCTTTTCCTTCTCTCTCTCATCCACGTACGTTACACAGCCTCCAAAGTCAGTATTGATTGCACCCATATATCTTTCTCCTTTATAAGATGCGGGGAGCGTCGACTTTACCCCCCGTCCTTCCTCCCCCTTGTCAAGACCGTGGGTTCAGTCAATAGTGAAAGAAGAGGCACTCATCTACTATGGGAAAAACAGACAACGCAATGTGGCTTCCTCCTCCTTCTCCTTCACTTGTTATTAGAGCAGAATTGAAAGCGAATTTAGGAGGTTTTTTTACAATAGCGCCTTGCTCATTACACTCGAAGCAGCGCGAGAGGGATAAACTTCAAATCGTGTGGATAAGGTGCGATTCATGAAAAGGGGCGGGTGGAGGGGAGAAACAGAAATAGACGAAGAAATGAATTCTTGTAGAGACAGAAATGCTAAGGAAATCGGAAAAGTGTAAATAACATTAAAAAGCTGCGGGGATTCGCAAAACGTAAATAAGCTCCATTCATTCTACAACAGCCGCATTGTTGAAAAACAAATTGAAGGCTTTTCTAGGCGTTAACTTCCTTTTTTTCGTATGGAAAGAAAAGCAATTCTTAACTCATCTGAATTATGCATGTTTGGATATTAATTTCAGTTTAATTTCGAAATTACTGAAATGAAACAGACGGAAATGCAAATCTTATCTTTCTTTTTTTCCTCTCTCTCTCTCTTCTTGGAATTCCTTGTTTAAACGGGATTTAATTAGTCGGGAAGCCGTTTCTTCCGATTTAGCGTCCTACCCCCTTAAAAGTTCAAAGGGTTCGGGATCGTTAAATATTAACGCTTTAATTTCTTTTAAGACCAACCGCTGCAAACTAATCTTACTCTGAAACCATTTGAGAAGATACACACAGAACTTCAAGGTAGCATTAATCAGAGTACTTCCTGCACTTTAATTTGATTTAGCTCTTCTTTATTTAATTTGATCCAACAAATAAATTTAATTTATATTGTTTTCAATCTAGGTAAAGTCCTAAAACGTTAAGATTCCGACTGCTCTCCTAATGAGTGACCTTCTCAAACAACTAACAAAACTGACTTAGCCAAAGAACAAGAACAAGCTAAAATAAGATATTTAAGTAATATTAGCCAATATCATTAATTTCGTTGAGATGGGTATAAACAACCATAGTTTAAAGCAATCATGAAATCAACCTAGTAACTTTTTTCTTGCAAAAAACAAAACAAAAAAACAACACTCATCATTATCGAGCGAAAATTTCACTATATTTATTTATTTATTTATTTATTTATTTATTTATTTATTTATTTATTCAAATGTAAGAAACATATAAATATATAACAAGATGAATTTCCCATGAGCACATAGTGCTCGTATATTCGGAAAAGCATCAAAAGAAAAGAAAAAAAGAAATCAGTATATACGGTAACAACAATTTAAACTGATTCACATATGAATACCAATAAATACTAATTGTTTTTGACAGTCATAATTAACCAAATTTTAAGATGATTGCATGTCATCTGTGATAATTATAGAAACTCTAATGTAGAAAAGAAAATACAATATTATCCATAAAATTTTCTGCATGCTCTTGATTCTGAAATAAATTTTATAAAAAATATTTGCACCTCAAAATGACACAACCTACTTTCCCAGCAGTATTAATATATCGCTTATTTTAGAATATTCATAAGAGTGAACAAATAAATATATTAAATTTTTACTCTGTGAACATTCGAGCTAGTGCAAACGAACACCATTTGATTAAATAGTGAATTAAACTTTTAGTTCATTTTTATTTAAAAATTTTTACTGGCCACTGTTTTTTTTATTCATTATTGACAATTTTCTCTTATTTTAGCCCTTACTCTCCATTTAGTTTATTAAAAGGTGATTTTTATCATATATTTTTCTTTGATCTGATTAAAGAAGTCTAAGAAGTGGGCCTGAGAAATCCTTTGTAATCGAGGAGCGCGACGTTTCTATTCTGTATCATGAGAAGATGATTTTAAAACGCTCTCACAGGAGTATGTTGACAGATATTAGCGAAATGAGTGAAAAAGCAACGACATCCCGGTTTCTACCAATGCTCTAACTTATATAAACGTAGAACTTAAATTCAATTGTAAAAGTGGTTTCTGAATGTATTTTGTAGACTTAATAGCTGCTAAACGCACTCCTCGGAAACAATTGATTTCTCTTAAAGGAAAATGCAGTGCCAAAAAACGCAGGAATCCGCACATTGTAGAAATTCTAAGGAAAAAATTACACTGTTTTAATGGGAAAAAAAATTATCATTTGAGAGATTTGTACCTGAAATTTCAGTAGAAAGGCCGTTACTGCTTCTACGCAAGACAGCATAATTAAGCAAATGATTATCGCTTTAATGAGACAGTCAAGTTAATGTATTTGAATTGAAATTTTAAGAAGCATAGAGGCGTATTAATTTAGAAAAGACGAGCATTTTATATTAAATTGTCTTTATATCAGCAATATCTGAGCAATATCTCTATTACTAATAGACACCGCTAAATTCTAAAAGCTAAAATGGCAGTAGAGGAATCTGCTAATCATTAAATGGACTTATTGACGTAATGGCGGACTTTCTGGAAATGTTTTTTTGTATATGGCAATATGTATATAATGCACTCAACGATCCACAAACATTGAGGATAACTACAGTACACTGTAATAACAAATTTATTATTAAAAACTTCAACAAATAATAAACCCAAAAATTAAAAACAGAAATTATATTAATACGTTAAATTAATACATTATATTAATATATTAAACATAATACATTCAGGTGCTTTTATTTTATTCTCAAGTTTTTCAGCGTTATTTTAACCAAGATCATTATCATTATCATTTCTACCATACCATTTTTTCGATCTATGACTTTAGTTATAACATTATTAATATACTTGAAATTATACTGAAATCTTCATAGTGCTTGAAATTCACGATCATCGTCATTTGCAAGCATTTGGACTTGAGTACAGCAGTCTTGTTTTTGCATCAATTTCTGGTGATCACGTTGAAAACCATGTTCAACGCTTGCTTTAATAAAATCTAGGACAATGATGTATCTTTAATGCTCAACAATTTGACTACTACATTGAACATTTTTATGAACACATGTAAAGATTTGATTTTTAATATTCACCTGAAGTTTCTAATGTATTAATATAATTTCTGTTTTATATTTTTATTTATTTGTTAAGGTTTTACTAATAAATTCGTTTTGCAGTGTGATCTCCAAATTATTTGTAAATAATTTTTTTTATCTATACCAGCCCATTTATGAAGATTGACAAATACGAGGGTTGGTTGAAAAGTAATACTTCCATGGCTGTAACTTTTTTATTTATTAACCGATTTTCAAAATTCTTACTATTATCTGATAATTACATTTGTCCTATATGTAATGCACTATTCACTTTTCGACATAATCCCCATCCTCAATTTGGTTAATAGCAATTGCCGGATATATAAAAAATAATCTATCCAACGAAAGTTGGAGTGGGCGTGTCCAGTTAAACTTCCTATTTCAATTGTTAGACATTGTTGCCAAAGTAGAATCAACAATTGAAATAGGAAATTTAACTGGACACGCCCACTCCAACGTTTGTTGGACATATTAAAGGAATGATGAAAACAATGGAATTTAAAATATTACTGAAGTTCAATTGCCCGAAGCGTTTCCTAGAGGCATATGCGGCTATTCTTTTGTTTAATAGTTTTACGTTTAGCTATAGAATTTATATCTTGATATGTTTTCAAGATAATTTGTTACATTTTTTTTCGTGAGCTGTAATTTAGATTATGGTTATTAAAATCATAATTGCTAATGATATATTCTGCAAATTCTTAGAAAACAAACACGGTCATTTACAATTTTAGAAGATTTTTTTAGGATAGTCATTTAAAATAACTGGATGCGGATTATGTACGGGTGCGTATTATAAACCTACAATTACGCCTGGTTCGCATATTAATATTGTTTTATTTCTAGTGATCACTATCTTAAAATCAGAGAAGCATTGGAGAGATTTCACTTAAAACTTTGCTTCAAAGAAACTTCTTCAGAAATATAAATTAACATATCAACCATGAACAGAAATAGAGTATCGATAATTTAAACAATCCTAAGCATTAAAATGTTAAGCAGCACCATCTTCCCAATGAAATTAGATTACTTTTCATAATTGAATTAAGTTATAAAAAATGAGAACAGAATTCACATAAGATTCAGAATAAAATTTTAATTTTGCACGCTATGGCTTTTTTTTTCCTTCCAGTGAAATTTAATAATTTTAATATTTAAAACGAATCATCATTTGCAACTCCGTTCTTCTACCCTCATGATTAACATTAATGGGCTACCGTGTTTTGCTTTAAATAAGACAGATAAAGATGTCGAATGTCAACATAATTTTTATTTATGTATAAAAAGGTCGACATTCTGGTTACCTCCGTCTTCACTGTCGCTGGCACGTCGACGTCGCGTGTCAATTAACAGACGACAGAAGGGAGAGAGGTCGGGAATACCGCCTCTCAGAATTTTGCAAATGTTCTCCATGTCATACGAACGTTAAACCTTTACTTGGGAACCCTGAATATTCCTCTTTTCTTTCTCCTTCCTCCTCCTTCCATCTATCCCCCTACGCGACGTTCCATTTCTCCAATCGCAATGCCTCGTGAGAGTTATCAGGATCCGGAAACTGATGAAAGAATCTCCGGCAATCTGGGACGAGAAAGAGAGACGGTCGTTTTCCCGTCCTCCTTACTTTTCCTTCTTTTTTTTAAAGATTGTTGTCAGCATAGTAAATGGGGTAAAGAACAAAAATGAAATCATCGTTGTTACAAAATAGGTTCAGCGGCCGTACCCTTTGAAAGATGGCGCACAGGATCAAGTAGAAGAAAAATGGCTGCTGAAAAGCAATTTCCGGTGGGTTTGTTGTGACTGTTCTTTTCTGCTCTTTTCATTCTTGGCTCGAGAAAGTTCCGTGGGTTTAACAATGAGAACCTTTTATATATTTGAACAGGTTTTAAATAAAACAAGGGAGTCGTTCCCATAAAGCGAAGAAAATGGGATTGTTTTATCAAAGATATTAGGAAAGGGGAAATTATGGTTATGGTAATATTCAAGACTTACTTATGCAATAATTACGTGTTTCAAATATTCTATTTTGAATTGCATGATAACGGGTTTGCAATATTAAAAATAATATTCGCAAATCATAAGTTTAAAAACGCTTTCGTCAAAAAAGTACGCTTTTAAATTTATAATTTATATTGCTTTATTCCATACTTTGTGGGTTCTTATTTAACCCCAATCCTCTCAATCCTCAGACATATAATTCCTGTAAATTTTATACTTTACTGGTATTATGAATAATTATTATTTGTATGGATGATATTGAGTGTATGAATGTCTCGATTTCCTGCAAAAAAATTTTTTTGAAGAGAGCTAAAACTTAATTATTATCGCATACCGTATGCTATCTCAATATCGGAAAATCAACCACTCACAATGAAGACTAGTTAACGATGACTTTAAAAACATATGCAACGAATAGAATCTTGCAAATATTCCAAGAAATAATTTTAAATTCAAAAATTTACAGTTTAGCTAAAGATACTAATAAACAACTAATTCATTTAATTCCCTCCATATTTGTTTCTCTTTTATTATTCACCGTTCAAGTTTAAATACAGAGCAATTCCAATTTCGGAGTAATAGAAATTGCTTTATGGCAACCTAGTATGTCTCGTACAACCCGTAGCCGACAAAAAAGACAGGCTCTGACCAAGGCCTCCTATTTGTATGAGGCCAGCTCTTTGAAAAAACACGGCGACCATTGTAGGCTTGCTTGAGCATTGAAGTATTATGGCTAGAAGGGCCTGTAGCAAGTGAACAGTACATTTAACACACAAGGAAGCTCTATTAAATAATTGGTCTATTCAGTAATTAATTTCACAGATTTTAATATGTGCTTTAGAAATTTTTTATAGAAAAGGTGCTTTTTCTGTTCCTCCATAGATGGTGCTACATTGAAAAAAATATTACTATATTTATTTGGACATATATTGCCAGTATTTTGATTGAAACATAAAGCCATTTAAATAACAAAGTTCTGGGTGATTATAGAAAGCCTTGGCCTGACTCACAGGTTAATAATAATCAGATGGTCAACTTCCCTTACTTCCAAGGTAAAAATATATGGTTGATTACCCAATCAGCGTTCGGCATTGATACCCAGTGTGGTGTAATACGAACTAAAAATGACGTCATTAATCATCACTACGAGGCTAACAAGAAATACAGGCTCCGGCACTGAAAAGTCACCTGACCAAGATAGGTCTATTAACAATCTAGCCTACATTGTTTCCAACAAAGGAAAAAACACTGATTGTTAAAATACAAGATGGAAACAATGAAAGTTACATTGTTAATAGACCTATCTTAGATGACTTTTCAGTGCCGGAGCCTGTCTTTCTCGTTAGCCTCCTCATCACTAATCATGCCTTTATTGAAATAATATATGACGTACATGTAGTTTTATTTGATAATATTGATAATAAATGATGTAGGTCTGGTGAACTAAGAAACGATGGTAAGCTTTTATTTTCACAAAGTGCACATTCAGTTTGTCTCTTCACTCTTAAACTATTCCTCTTTTTTCCCTCAAATTAGTGGCATAACTTACGAGGGGTGATCAGAAAGTAATGTCGCGTATTTTTTTTCTCGAAAATGACGGCAGATATGAGAAAATTGCGACGTTAGTGTCTTGTGCATCCGCCAAGCACTAGCGACGTGACAGTCCGAAGAAGATGGTGGCTCTCATTTCATCGTCCAGTGCTTTTGAGCGAAGTTTAGGTTAGGTTAGGTTAGGTTAGGGCGGAGTGTTGTGCATTTTATTTGTGCAAAAGGACTGAAACCAGTCGATATCCAAAGGAAATTGTGTCGGTGTACGGAGGTGATATCGTGCAGCTCCGAACAGTAAAACGTTGATGCAAGGCTTTTAAAGAAGGACGAGAGGACCTACTGGACGAACATCGCTCTGGCCGGCCGCGGGAATCCATGACTCACAGCAACATTGCCGCTGTGGAAGCGCAGGTGCGGGAGAACCGGTGGATTACCGTGAGAGAAATTGCTGCAACGTTGGACATTTCATATGGGACGTCGTACGACATTGTTGACGAGCAGCTCGACTTTCATAAAGTGTCAAGCAGATGGTTTCCACGACAGTTCTCGATACCAGGAGGAGGGTCAGGATTTTTTGGATCGAATCATCACAGGGGATGAATCTTGGGTCCAACATTTCACGCACGGAACAGTTGCAATCGGTAGTTTGGAAACACACCTCATCTCCCACAACGAAAAAGTTCATGTTGACATGTTTTTGGGATTGCCGTGGACCGATACTGCTTGAGTTTCTTCCATCGCATACCACTGTCAATTCCGAACGCTACAGAGGCACGGACATTGAGGAATCTTCGAGCGGCCATACGCAGGACATTTAACTTGGCAATAGAGAACATCGTGCTGCACCACGACAACGCACGTCCCCACATAGCGAAACGGGTCACTGATCTGTTGCAGCGATGGAACTGGGAAACGGTGCTTCATCCTCCGTATAGCCCGGGCCTCCATATCTTCCCAGTGACTGCCATATCTTCGGACCGTTGAAAAAGTCACTGGCTGGTCAACATTTCCGTGACGACGACGAAGTGAAATCGGCAGTTCGCAACTGGTTCCACACTCAAGCGGACGACTTTTATCGAAAGAGCGTGGAGAAACTTGTCCATCGCTTGGATCGTGACCTCATCGGCTTGGAGATTATGTGGAAAAATAAAAGTTGAATTGTTCTATCGAATGTGCATGTGATTTTAGAGGGAAAAAATACGCGACACTACTTTTTGATCAACCCTCGTATATTAAAAACTATAAGCAAAATCTACTGTAACAATTCTCAATAAGCGATTCTCGGCCTACCTCATTATAGAATTTTAAACAAAAACTAAAATGGTGGATTTAAAAATTCGTCCAATCACAATCGGTATGGATATTTGTACTTTTTATTTGCCTCACTGGTACGCTGCAGGACATTTTTGCTGCGGTGACCATTTGTGTATTAGTATTATTCTGTGCCCTGACCAAAGTAGTCCTATTAACAATATAACTTTCATTGTTTCCATCTTGGATTTTAACACTCAATATTAATGTAACATGTAAAAATTGAGTAGTCAGCCTCGACAAAGCTATCGTCGCGTGAGGGTGCTCACGTCAACAATACTTAAAAGACAAGCAGAAAGTAACATTTTATTCATTATTGACTCGTCACTACAATTCAATTGTTATATCACAGGCAGTCACTTGGTATTCTTAACGATCGATTACAGAGCAGTGCTATATAATAGAAGAGGTCCAAGAAAAAACCTGAAAAGTTAATACAGCCGAGCTAAGACCCTGATGATGATATTGTCGTAAACAGAATTTAATCCGTTTTCGAATTATTGTGCAGACGGCTAGACGGATAAACGTACAGACAGAACATGCAATCTTAGCTAAAGCTCATAATAAATAACAAAAACAAACACAAAAAATATCAGTTGAGAATGCATAAAAGCGCAAGCCAGTTAAAAACATCATTACGGTATTTGCGAAGTCGATCGTTCTATTGCAAGTTTTTTCGAAATTTTTGATTTTGACTTCAAATTCGGACAGAGCATCAAAAAGTAATCCATTGGAGCCAAGTGCGACTAGTTGTCCGTTCTGATATTGTACAACCTGAGTTGTAATGAGTAGTAATTTGTGCGAAAGTTGCTTTCTGTTTTCGCGCATAAGTCTTGACATTCTTCTCTGGCTTCTTTCATCAACAAGCAACAAGACTTTTTCGTCCATAAGAGTCACGATGGCTACATGTTTTTGTCCTTGACCCACTGTCGACAAACCCTTGACACTGTGATATGTGAAAATTTCAGGAGAATCGCTGTTTTTGAAATGCCCATTCCAGCCCGTCTTGCACCTACCACCATGCCACTCTGGAAGTCAGTCAGATCACTGTTTTCCCCCTATTTTAACTATGGTTTCACGCTTAACTATAAGTAGATAAATTGCTTCAGGATATTTACCGAGATTTGTGATCATGTGATATGCAAATCAGGTACTCACTCAATTTACATAAAATTGTAAGGTGCACCAAATAAAGTGCCAGATCTGTGTATAGAGGGTAATTTAAACTCAAAAATTTTAGTGAAGTTTTCGTTTCTACTTCCTCAAAATGCATTTCGTTTGTAAATGAAGTGCTTATCTATCATAAGAGGTGCGTTCTAATTAAGTGTGTCCCCGAAAGGCACTCTTTCTCAATATCTCTCTCAGAGGTCATGGCCGTACTAAGACCAGAGATCAATAATTAACCGTAAAGGCGATAGAAGATAAAGACAACGTATTTGCTTCTCAGAAAGGTCATTAGATCAGAGCCAAGCTAGAGAGATCAGAGCTTGTCACTATAGCGATTCTTTGAAAATGGAGGTCTAATTCGAAGGATTGGAGACTTTAGATAACGCATGAAAAATAGTTAGGAGATCGATTCAATGTTTCTGGTCTTATTTTAGAACTCGCCATTGGTGAATTGATGTTTTCATATATATTTTTCTTATGTGTTATACACTCACATGTATTTTTTCTAAAAGAAAGCGCTCTTGTAAAGGCTAAGATATGGATTTGCCCCATTGGGAATATTCATACTATGTTAGTTTCAAATGGTGTACTTAACGGGACATACTTTGTTATCATTGACCTGGAATTGCTTTTAAATTTACAACCTTGCGATAATACAGTTTCACCCCAGTATTCGTAAACATTCAAATATACATTTGAAATAAAGGAAATGGTCTTTCATAAACTCTACCAAAACTATTGCGGGTATATTATTTCCTTGCCACATCATTATTGGTTTGCGCTCTAAATCCTAATTATTAGCATTTTCCATAATGAACAGTTTGTATCTGTTATTTAGCCATTTAAACCCAATTTTCGAAATACTCTGGTTTCGCAGACAAATAAACATCCGAGTTCCGGTTGCATCGTCCAATATTAGCAGAGAAATACTTTATCAGCCGTAATAATATTTTTAGACGTTGGCGTAATTGATTGCTCTTTCGAAACAGTTAATTAGATGAGTTCAATCAAATCCAGGCCTTGTTGGTTCTTTTTTATTATGATGTTCAACGCTGGCCTTTTAATTAATTAGTTATCAACCAATCCCATCCTCGCTTTACCTGAACGCAAAGCACCTGGGAAGAAGAAAAAATGCAGGTTAATTACAGAATCTTAATATTCATTAATTAAGCGGAAGTAATCGTCTGACTTTAAAAGATGAAAATTTTAATTAATTTTTCTTCCCTATCAGGAAATTACTGCAAAAATGCTTCACTTTGTTCTTCATGTTTTCTTTTTAGTGTTTGAAAAATCGTTCGTTTTTTCAGTTTGTTTTGAAAATGGAAAATTTTTTAAAGTTCACAATTCCTCAAGATAAAGTGTAGAAATGAGTTCACTACGCATAAAATTTAAATATCTTTTCCCTAACACAGGGTGATTCTAAGATCCTGCAATCTATATCTCGTGAACAAAAATTAATACAAATTTAGCGCTGTATACCTTATTGTATGAATTACATCGTAATTTACAGTAAATGTTGAAACTGAGAACCAACCTATGGTAAGCCAATTCTACTTGATCAGAGATATTTGCAACAATCAGGGAAGGAATTTATTCTATTGCTAAAATGGGAGGTAAGAGGATGAAAAAAATCTGATGACTAACTTATCGGATGAGGACTGTACTTGAGTTCGGAAGTATCTCATAGGTACGAGTTACTGAAAAAAAAAATAAATGAGTAGGAAATTTCCGCTTTGAAAATAATTTCAAATTTTCCCTCGTATATCAACAAATTATAGATCAATACAGATCTATACGTCTGTTCTGTAATTTCATTTAATCCATAGTAATAATATGAATTTTTAAATATATTAAGCGACTTTATAAAAACAGATTATAATAATAAAAATAAAAATCTTATGCGTTTTAATTTCCCCATTTATTAAAAAAAATTAGCGTATAAAATGCGTTTAACTCTTAAATTACATAATGCAAAAAATATTCCACATTTAATCAATCAGGAAAGTTTATTACCTCTGAGTGGAATGAGACAAAAAAAAGAAGAATTAAAGCTCTCAAATTATGTCCTTTTAAAAACCACTTGTCACGACTAAATTTTCCTCAAAGACATTAAAGTGTAAGAAAGGATATTTATGAAAATGATGCTTTTCTTATGCATTTCACACATTCATCATCATCGTGTGTGTTTGTGTGTTTCTGTGTGTCTTAGTGCTTAATTGTTTTTATCTCTCTCAGAGAAGATTAATCAATTTGAGAAGGCGAAAACTAATGCATTTACTTTTTGAGTTCATAAAATGTAATTCCTACAGAAGGAGCTGATTACTTAATTAAAGGTAACGTGCTTTATGAAACAACACTTCATAAAGCAAAACCTCTGGTACTATATCGTCTTTTCTTCGTGATTTAATTCAAAAGAATGTTGATTTATTATTTTAATTAGCGTGAATGAATATGAAACTGTCAGGGAATTATAAAAATTTACAATTTGAATGTAAATTATTTTTAATCATACGATGACCAAAATTATATGATTATATGTGCATGGAAACATTTTTCAACTATAATTCATTTTTGGCTTGGGGGCACAGATCTCATTGCTCTCCAGATTATCAAAGCGCGTGTTTGAATCCCACTGCGGAAAGGTATTTGCCCTTTACAAACCTTATGGAAAGCAACTGAAAGCTCATGTTTCTTAATAATGAAATTTTCTGGCAGAAAAGCGTCCGACTTAGGGGAAGACATACCAGAAACAATTCAATTTATAAAGCCAAAGTAGTCAGGAAATATTACAATAAAGAAAGGAATAATGTTTTAGATAGAATTCTGCATCTGTTTAGTACGTAAGTAAGTAAGTAAATAAGTAAGTAAGTAAGTAAAATGTTATGACAGCAAATGTGATCTTCAACTAATATAAGATTTAATGGAGATTTTAAGTTTTACAAACTTTCTTTACTCACACAATAATCGCCCCTCAGACAATTTTTTTCAAATGAAATTGCCAAGAAACGAAGAATGACGACTGAGAAATAAAATCTTCTACCAATAATTCAATAGCTTGCCATTACCATAACACTGAGTATAATGCCTTCAATGATGTCACCACGGAATATTATGAATTTTCCAGATATTCACTAAACAATAAGAGACATTTATCTTGATTTATCTAACATCTCGAGAATTATTGGGTTGTTTCAAAAGTATTGGCCGAATTTGATGGAAAGAAAAAGACACTAGAAAAAATGGGAAATAATACATTTTATTAGGTGGAATATCTGCCCTCACTAGCTATACGTTGTGCCCATCGTGATAAAAAAAATGAAAAATGCCACGGTGACAGAAGTCGGCATTACCATGTTCCAAAAAACTGGTGGCACCAGTGATGACAGCATCTCGATCAGTTTGTCCCGCAAAAAATTGTACAAATGACGAAACATGTGGAAATCAATTGGGACCATGTTAGGTGAATACGCAGTACGAAGGAGAATCCCTTACCCAAAACATTAAATTTTTGCAGCGTTGCAACAGACATATGTAGACGAGCACCATCTTGGAGGAATATTGGACTTCCACGATTCATCAGTGACGGTTGTTTTGTTCTGGTGAAATTATTTTGATGGTATTCATCAGAAATTGCATCAGCAATAAGATGCGATGCAGAAACATTGTTAGAGCCTCACAATATTTGAGGGCAAAACATGTTTCTAGGCATAGATGAAGGAAGAATGCCACGTTTCCAAAAAGAGTTTTAATAATCATAAATGTATACATTTCTGCTACCAGGTAGCCATCATCAGTATGATGATCATAAGGTCAGTTCTTTTTTATATATTATATATATCTTAATGTTTCTAAGCGTTGCAGTTGTTGCTGTTCGGTGAGGACATGTGGAACCCAAATGTCCAGGTTTATCAACTTGCCCATTTTTGCTAGGAGTCGGGTTAAGGTTGCTGGAGATACAGTAAGCTCTTTGGATAGCTCACTTACAGTGCAAGTCGGTTTTTGTTCCACTTTATGGAGTAAATGTTCGTTCCTATAAAATCGCTAGTCTGACATCGCACTGTTCCATTACGTTAATATCTTCATTGGTACACGCGCAACTACTAGAGAAACTTATGAACCAGTCTCGCCTTTTTTGTAAGTCGTAGTTCTTGCTATTATGTTATGCACCGTAAGGCTCGTGCAAAGCAGCCTAAGCGAAATCGGCCAATATTTATGGAACAACCCAATAGAATTTCATGTGAAAAAATTGTTCATAACCAAAGTTGTTTATCTCAAAGGGTAACCTGATATGTTGTAGTCAGTTTCACTGTAATCAGAGAAAGTCGGATTAACTTCATTTTCAAGAAGTATGTAGTGTTTATAATAATCATTCTTTTCGAATACGGCAAATTGCTTAATACAATATATATGATCTTGAAGCTGTTAGCCGTCGGCTCTATTTTACAATCTGATTGACAGCTAGCACAAAGTTCCATCGCCACTTCTTAGTCTGTAAACGTTTGGTATGGAATCATTTGGGATAAACTGATTGGCTCCGATTTCATTCAGGCTACTTTGGATGGAGGAAAATACCGAAACTTTCTGCTGGATGAATTACAGTATTGCTTGAAGACCTAAGCATTAACGATCGACAAAATTTCCAGCACATTACGCGGTAATAGCACGCGATGTATTAAATCGCGATTACATAATGGTCGCTGGATCGGTAGAGGTTGTCCAGTAAATAGACTGCTAGATTGCCGGACTTCATAGGATTACGTTAAGGATCAATACGTGCTAAAAAACTTGAGAAAATATGATTGCACATATTCAAAGAGTTTGCAGTTTCAAATAAGAATCAATAACTGCATCAATACAGATTAAGCTTCGAACATATAATAAAGAGATTTCAATTTTGTCAAACAACCTCATATATCATAAAAAGGCATTTTTGATGATATAAAAATTCAGCTAATGTGAGAGGCAAGAAAACTCGCATGAAACAAGCTGGCCTCAGTTTCATACTCAGTTATGCTACCTACGATGGCTGCTAGTTATAACTTAAAATCCTAAAATGAAACTGACAACGCTATCTTGTGTATCTCTTTGACTTGAACAGGTTTGGTTATGGGCAATTTTCCGTATGATGCATATTTCTCGAGATACTTGATTATCTCAAATACTTTACTTTGTGTATCGTTATGCTGATACTTAAATAACAGCAGTTACTTGAAAACAGGCTAACTGCCTCTCTATATTTCTATGTCGAATTTCTAAACAGACAATCCGCATGGAAAGCGTAACTACGAACATTTATTTATGTAACCCACATGTTCGACGAATAGCGTGGAAGGATTCCATGCTGATACCTAGATCCTGTCCAAATTCACGAATTGAGACCTTGAGCTTTTCCTTCACCAACCTTAGGGCAACTGCATTGAAATCTAGTGTGTTGGCGAGATGTGGCTGTGCGGTTTGTAGGAATCCATTTTGCATGTATAGAATTCCCAACTGTTCTGAAAACAGAAATGTGCTTAAATTGCCTTTTGCGGTCGCCTACCTTGCTTAAAAGATGATTTATAAAGCACGTTACGCTTTACTTGACTGTATTCATGTATTGTCCTGTTTCCACATAACTAGTATTACTCTTGTTACTAACGTGACGCTGACACAAACCACATAGCAAAGCTGGTGGATTACTATTACAGTGTGTGTTTACAGCGGGCCACAATCGACGGTGTTACGAAAATCAATAGCGTATGACTCTCTTCTGCTCCATTTGAACGATCTTCATAAAAACAGACTCAGCAGGAGAACACATTTCAAAATGAAAATATAATTCTGGATTACAGAGCTAAAGTGAGGACTCAATTCAAGTGTTTAACGGAAGTTGACGCCGAAATGTTTACATCCTCTGGGAAAATACGTTCTATAGGAATAATGATCATTTTTTTACATGTGTACGTAAATAGAATTTTTTAATATTTTCGTGATCTAAAGATAACCATTTCTACTGAGCAATTTAAGAAGAGTGAAGTCATTTTAAGTCTTTTAAAAAACAATCAAAATAATTCCAGAAAGTTCTTAATTAAAATCGACAATGGGCTATGTGGATTTTAATGACGAATACTGCTTAAACCTCGTGTTTATTATTACACTGATTGATCATTTTATTAGGGACACTATATTATTATTGATCTAGTCCACGTTTAGCTCTGATCAGAAGCATAATTCTTTTGTAGAAGGTGTTGGAACCATTCCGTAAACTATTGGCATATGCTGACATAGTAGCAACCATTAGTTGGTTCTAATTGCCTGGCGGCGTTTATAAACTTTGAATGGATCTTTTCACCTCGTTCCACAAATACTCTATTCGGTTGAGATCAGGTAATTGAGCTGGCAAATGAAGCACGTGGGAGTCTATCGTATTCACTGAACTAATCGGAGACTAATCGAGCACAGTGATAAGGTTGGCCCTGTGCTGTTGAAAATGGCTTTTCGCGTAAAAACACCTTAACCATAAACGGGTGCACGTGGTCTGCAATGTACCTTGCGACTTAAGAGATGTTTCTAATGCTATCAGAGGGCCAAGCATTGCCCCGCACAAAATTTCCTTATCACTATTCCGCTTTCCACTATCTGTAGGGTTGTCAATTGGCAAAAAATATTCCTGGAGAAATTAGCCGGGTGCCCGCCTTATTACTGAGCTTCCATCTTGATGATCTTGTAGTCTTTAGAACACATAGAGACTGCCTTGCTATACCGTGTCCGCGGTAGCCCAATTGGTTCCTGGTTCGAATACAGGTCGCGGAATTTTTCATTCCATTTTTCCAATAAAACCACGTTCCTGGATTCGTGCTGTTTGCTGCGCATTCTCTTCCTCTGTCAACATGGTGAAGATGAGAAGCTACTTTCACCCCCTTCCCCCTCATCAAGTGTTCAATTTCGATGCTGCTTAGACTATATCTGGCGAGCTTTTTAGTCTCGTCTTCTGGTGTGATAACTTATCAAGAACCGCTTATTTTGTGATTTCGGATATGGTTTCTTGTGCGCTTGTGTCATACCGAGCTAAAATTTGTCGCCTGTTGCATTTCTGTTCTGTTGCATATCAGTCGCCTATTAACTCTCCACAAGCAAGCAACTTCCTGCCTTATTGCGCTTTGGCTTGACATTCTTTGAACACTTGAGACACTGTTGCACGCGAAAAACCGAGAATGTATCTGTTTTCCGAATTATTCGAACTGGCTGGTCTTGCATCTACGTAACTCCAAACTCGAAGTCATTCATATCCTTTGTTTTATCATCTTAGGCTAACTAACTATGCCGCTAGAAAGTTGTGCAAACAATATATTTTGCCTTTCATGCATTACAAACTTTTGTTACATCACCGTTTAAGTTAAAATGATGATGTCTCATAAGTTTTTCATTCAGTATGCAGGTTGGTCCTGAAATAGATGGTCAAAATCAGGGATTGAATTGGGCTCGTCTTAAGGATGAAATAAATTTCTTATAAACATTAGTTCAAATAAGCATCCTTCAGGAATTACGACGCATTTATTTATCATCTTCGAAAAATAACTACTCTAAAAGTTTTGATTGTCCGTACTAGGATTTGTGTATTTTTTAATTAAGATGTTCAACAAGCAGTTTAATCGACCGATATCTGGCTTTAGGTTTCAACATTTGCTACGATTTAGATGAGGAATAACGAATGAGATGTTGCTGGGCGATCTCCACATGCATAATCCAATTCCTGATTTTGATCAACCATTTCAGGACCACCCATTATAGCCATTGTTGTATATTTAGTTGACTATAAAGAGTTATAGATTAGATTTCATTGGAAAGCTGGCATTTCCACATGTCCGAATGTGTCCTTGATTTGTTTCCTTTTCACTATAGGACAAATACGAACTTCGAGACCATATAGGGATCCGCAGCCGCAACTAGACCGGCTCAAAACCTAATGTTTATCTAGCTCTCTCAGTACCCACCGTTGTGAAACGACGCGAACTGGAAGCTAATTTAAAACCGAAGAAATTCAATATTCTCTTTATAGGGTAGATCAATACAACAATTTAGCCTTCTTTAATCTTAAAAGAAATATTAATAAATTTTCTAACTATTTTTTATGCCCCAGCAACAAGAACATCGTGAAGGAATGGAAGGAAGATAGTGTGTAAAAAGAAACTTAGATTTGCTTTAATTCATCCTAATCAGGGATGCTAAGCATCTCTTTCTCTACACATAAATCCTTTCTTCATCCACTGTAATCCTTTTTTTCAGGCAAGTTCGCCGTTGTTCAAACTTTCAAATCATATAACCTTTACATGGTTTATTTTATGCCGTGACTTTTTACGCACTATACCAACATAAGGCCAAATAATTACTTCTCTTCGGTAAAAATATGGGCAAAGTTAATGCCGGTTCATTTTTCCATGCACAGGTAGAGTTATCAAAATTTCACATTATGCGCAAAGAATTTGAATTCCACTTTATTTCCGCATAATTTAGCAGAAATCACTAACTTAAAGAAAATAAGAGGAATGCATTCGTAACGACCAAGAAGCTTTTCTCTTCAGTCACAGTAAAACCCTTTTCTATCTCTTTCCTTTTTTTCCATTCCCTCCCCCACTTCTTTTTTAGGACGTGTATGTGTGTGGGTGTCTGGAGCGCCTGTATCATTGCCATTCGGCTCGGCTTCCTCCTCAACACCTTGCCATTACTATGTCCAGCCGAGAAGAATCTCAATGGGCACTTTGTGCTATTTTCCTTGGGAGGGAACCCTTCTCCCATTGCACGTAAGAAATACGCACGCATTCGCGCATACCAATGTGCACTGGCAAAAAGGGAGCTCAAGTCGACTAGAAAAATTCCGAAAAGTTAGCAGAAAAGGGTATTTAACGAAAGACAAGGCCAAAGCTCTTTTGACGCTATTGGAGGCTCTGCCTTAAGTCTATTTTGGCGCCCGAAACCAACGAATCATTTACATTTAGATTCCGGTGATGATGACTCAACTTATTGTAATGAACAGAATTTATTGTGTAGATAAATGTCGCTCGCAGTAATAAATCAGCGGGATAGATTAAACTGTCGGCAAGCCAGGCAGGCAATTATTACTGATTTGTAGCTTACCGAAATTATTACTTAAATTTCCACCGCCGCGACGATTATTTACACTTCAAAGACAACTCTAACCAACACTTTGTTTTATTAGGAAGCCACTTTTGCAATTGCTCACCTCCATGTCAATTGGCCCTCGTAAATATTCAACGAGACACCTGCAATTCTCATCTCTTTCTCTCTCCTTCCGTCAATCTATCTCGTATATACGCTAGATTACATTTCAACATAGGATTGGTTTTTAAAATGATAGCGATAACTTACTATAAAATTAAAATTAAAGATGTTTGTAAACATAAATCCCCTTACATAGGTGAATGATATAGACAGAGACATTGAAAATATTTTTTCATTTAATAGAGGATAACTTTATCTCTTACGAGTTACTCACTGAAAAAAGTTCATATAAAGAAATAGTTTCATTACAGTGGATATCATATAAGATTTTTCATTTCCCATTGCAAACAATTAATAATTTTTTTATACTTTTATCCAAAATTCACGAAAAGACTTTATAGAAGGTCACTTGTCTATTAAATAAATGATTTTATTTCCCAGATATTTACTATTATCAGTCTACTAGTTGTTTCCCGCGACTTTGCGTGGAGTTTGCCTCAGTTCCGTAAGGTCATATGCACGGGCAATCAACGTTTCGCTTAAGTACTTTCACGGTATTCAAATGATAGCGCGTTTTAATTTTAATTGTAGCGCCATCTATTGTTTATTTTATGAACTAAAGTATGCCTTGACCGCATGTCAGCCTGTCTACAACTTCCAGCTTAAGAGAGTTTAGCATAGAACTCGGCTTCTAGACAGCGTATCACGATAAATCATACACCATTTTTAAACGTACACTTAAGACAAAACAACATTGAAAGCCGCGTTAATTTTCGTGTAGTAGTTTTTCCGTGAGGAGGTAACATACAAACACACAGACAGACAGACAAATATTTTCTAAAAATGATTGTTTTGGTTTCTATTAGTGTTAGTAAGATTGTCGCAAAAGAATTTCTTAAACATATTCTGTGTACAGACACTGGATCGGCTAAAGTTTATTATAGGTATAGATTGCTAAAAAAAATTATATCTTAACGGTACACTGGAGAGCGAAACTTTTGGGGAGGTTACCCTTGAAAGCAGCAAACTTAACTAAACGTATCCAGGCCTCTTTCATATCAGATCACGAATTGCGGAGATATGGTTCATTTTTGTGTATTTTAATTAGTTGGTTAATTAAAATTTTCTTTGGGCCGGTTTTACCATGATCAGATTTCTCTTTCTTATACTCAGATTTATCGGGCACTTAATTATTAAGTAGCGGAAAAATGGAGTTACTTATTGGTCTTACAATGTCCTTCTGTCCCCTTCATAATTTCTGCATTTTTTGAGGTAGAAGGTTGAAATTCGGAATGTAGCTTACTATGGGCATACGTACATTCACTATTTAATTTGGTTTTGATTGGCCCACTGGGGTCGGAGTTTCGGGAGTGGTAGTTAGAGGGGGACCAAAAGGTTTACATGTATAGGAGCGAAATTCGGAATGCAGATTCCTCTAAGCAAGATCAACATTACTTTGAAGTTTGGGTCAAATTGTCCCAATGAGGTCGGAGTTGTGGGGTGGCAGTCAGTTGGTCTTTAGAACTATGACAACATATGGTATGTGGTATATCATTCGATCGGAAATGATGAGAATACGAAACAAGATCGAGCTCCTTTACATTTCCTAAATACTATGTTCGAGAAAATCAACTTTTCGATTAAATAAATTGGGGGGGGGGTTAAAAAGTGCAGATAAAAGGGTAAAAATAGATGATCTCAGGGCTTCCACTATTTTCCTATACTTTCCTCGGAGGGAGGGGTTAATTTCATATTATTTCTCAGAAATTTAAAATTAATCAAACCACACTTAAACTTTTGCGTCCTTTTATTGCAACTTTTAAGTAAACTTTTTATTATTAAATACAGAAAAATAACAAAAACAAACTCCATAGCCTGGTTTCGAACCGGCAACCTTCAGGTTACCGTCCCGATGTTTTAACCACTAAGCCACCATACAGGTGGATTTCGCTATCGAACATGTATTATGAGCATAGGGAGAAGCCAACACCATCTAGATAAAGAAGGCCTGCGCACTGTGATTACGCTTCTGCCGCCATCACTGGAAGGCCATCATAAATAAAAATAAAATTTCTTAATAAATTTATCTATTGAAATTTAGATATTTTAAGTTATCGCATATACTTAACCTGCATCTGAGCATATTCAGGTAATAATAATGTTTTTTAAACATTCAAAAGTTAATTTAAATTTTCTGACGATAGTGAAGCTTAAAAATAATTTAGGATCAAAAATTAAAAAATTAGCCTAATAATAACATTAGATGTCCTTCAAATTAGAAATCTCAGTTCATATCTTCAAAAGATGTATCTTGAATTTTGATATGCAAAATATTCCAAAATTTATCCAAAAAAATGATAGGAGAAATTGAAGCTTTAGCATTGAATATTTTAATAAATTTATTATTGGTTTATCAACAAATTTATGACACTTTTCTTAAATAAAATAATTTGCAGCTGGTTTAGTCTTTTTGTTAATTCATTAATTTGATTGAGGTTTGTTATATTCATTAAAATAATAAATATCAAAAATTACAATATACAAATTATTTTTAATAATTAAATATTAATTTAGATAATTTAAGTGTTGAATTAAAATATCTGAAAAATTGGTGCATTGGCTAGGGACTGTTTGCGCTACTTTCCTGTAAAGCACAATATGCAGCCTCTTTTTATTGACGTCAGAATTGAGCGCGCAGGCCTTCTTCATCTAGATGGTGTTGGTCAAGCGCTTATGTTTGTTCGCAAACCAGAACCATCGTTCCTATTTTTATATATTATACATTATGTCAGTTCATGAGCATCATGAAAGAACAAAAATCTTTCATCATGCTCATGAATATTTAAAGTAATTATCGGTATTTCTATATCTTCCAACTGTTGTACAATTCTTTCTCTGATATCTAATACTTCTCAAGAGATTTATAATTTTTATTGCGAATAGATATACTGTTCATACACTATTTGTACCATAACAATATTTACTAATCTTTGAAACTAATGAAATAATCATGTATCATATTCAGCATGATACAAAGGAACTCCAATGCAGTAGTTTTATCTGATTTATTTGTTTATTGCAGAAAATGCTCCCAGGAACAAAATATGGCACTACCATAGAGAAGGTGCAACTTGTAGTATGGCTTGCCGAAACAATCATTGATCACTATTCAGATGAGATACAGGTTAACAAAACAATTTCCTGCAAAAAAGAGTCCGAACAGAAGATAATAAATAAACTGAAGAAAAAGAGACCGGGTAAATAGTGAAAAAAGAAGTGCAGTGGCAACTCAGTACATTAGAAGAGACGATAGAAAAAATATCAGAGCAGCTTACCTTCGAAGCCAGTGCTGTCTCCAAACACATTTTTCATCAGTCATTAATCGGCCTATTATCTAGAGATTCTTTTACTGTAAGTTATCCTTTATTTCTTTTATGGACTCTCTAAAGTGCTTTCAACTGTGAAGATTCGCCAAGAACTTGTATCTGCGAAAAAATCTTCTCATTTTGCGGAAGTCAGCAGCAACCTTTGTTCCGGAATATGTTTGTAGATCTGCGTGGATGATATGAACACTCTAATGAAGTATGTTTGTATTTAAGCAACGTTCTCTAGCATCCCCTCTGTTGGTAAGGGCAGGCGTGAATCATTCACTGTGGCTTCACAAAATATTGTATTGAATTATATAAGGTAATTATTAAGTAGCGGAAGAATGGAGCACTTATTGGTTTATATGTCCGTCTGTCCCCTTCATATTTTCTATATTTTTTCATGTAGAAGGTTGAAATTCAGAACAAAGCTTGCCATAGGCATGTAAGCTTCACTATTTAGTTTGATTTTGATTGGACTCTAGGATCGGAGTTACGGGGGTGAGAGTTAGTTGGGATCAAGTGATCTACGTGGTATTTAGGGTTAAAGGAGTGATAAAAGAAATTCGAGATGCAAATTCCTCTAGGTAATAACTACATTACTATGAATTTTGGGCCAAATTGTCCCAATAGGGTCGCAATTGTGGAGGTGGTAGTCACTTAGTCTTCAGAACTATGGCAATATAGGGCATGTGATATATCATTCGATCCTAAATGATGAGAAACGAAAGATTATAGAGCTCTTTAAGATTTTCTAAATATTAAGTTTGAAAAAATCAATTTTTTGCTTAAATATTGGAGCGGGGGTTAAAAAGCGCAGATAAAGGGGTAAAAATAGACAAACTCAGGGCTTCCGCTACTTTCCGATACCCTCCTCGGGGGGGATTAATTTCTTGTTTAAAAAGACTTTTTCCCTCTTCTTATGTATATGTCTGTTCGCGCCATTGTTAAATGAAAAAAAAAACAACTTCTATTCAGGAAGTACACAAATAAATGGCAGTTTGAAATTCTTTTTAATTTCTCTAGCAATGGGGTGTAAGAACAAAAGTTAAGCTGAATGAAAAAGATCTGAGACATATTTTAAATTCCACAACCCTCTAACGAAAGTTTGACTGGGCGTGCCCAGTTAAACTTCCGATTTCTCAATTGTTAGACATTGCAAAGTAAAATTAATAATGTCCAACAATTGAAATTAGAAATTAAATTGGACAAGCTCGGTAAAACTTTCGTTGGACAGAGTAAAGTGGGTCGTAGTTTTTGTAACAATGGGTGAGAGGGTGAGGTCTGTTGTGGGTTTTAAAATCAAAAATGGGGAACAGATAAAAAAGCCAAATCAAAATTTGGGAATTCCAGTAAAAACATGGACAAATCTTCGTCAATTGGACAATTTCCTCATCGACCGATAACTTCTCTGTAATGTTGAAGAAATCCATAATGGGGACTAGTATGCTCATAAGAATTTACTTTTATTACAAAATACGAAAATTATAAACGTAGGAGTTGTGCTAAAATATATATTAATTAAGATAAATAAAACTCCTTTAATTAAAAGAAAACAAATAAATTAAAATAAATAATAGAAAATATTGAAAAAAGTCACCCAATTGATAAAGTAAATGTTGAAGGACGAAACATAAATGAAACAAAGGTCTTGTGGAGAAACTCAGATGAAATACAGAAGAAACACAAAAGAAACGAAGATCTAGTAAAGAAATCTTACACGAACACAGGGAGGCACACAGTTACAGATGAAGAAGGTCTATGATGAAAGTTCGATGATTCGTAACACGTAGATGACTAACTTGAAATATTTTATAACGTTTTCGGGATTTTTTCCCATCTTCAGTAATAAAGTTTTTTGAATGAATGGAAAATATAATAATAATATAAAAGAAACCATCAACATTATTTCGAATGAAAAAAATTTAGCCAAACCATCTATAGAAATTAATAATAAATGGAAATAAATTAATAATATCACTTCCCTTGCACTCAACAATCCTGATCACAACAATCAAAATAATCATAATATCACACATTGTATTAGATTACATTGTTTTGTTTTTTTATTATTATATCTTCCATTCATTCAAAAAACTTTATTACTGAAGATGGGAAAAAATCCCGAAAACGTTATAAAATATTTCAAATTAGTCATCTACGTGTTACGAATCATCGAACTTTCATCATAGATCTTCTTCATCTGTAACTGTGTGCCTGCCTGTGTTCGTGTAACATTTCTTCACTAGATCTTCGTTTCTTTTGTATTTCATCTGAGTTTCTCCACAAGACCTTTGTTTCATTTATGTTTCGTCCTTCAACATTTACTTTATCAATTGGGTGAGTTTCTTCAATGTTTTCTATTATTTATTTTAATTTATTTGTTTTCTTTTAATTAAAGGAGTTTTATTTATCTTAATTAAAATACGAAAATGTTGTTAAAATTATTGATGAATATTTAAATGATGAAAATGTTCGTGTATGAGTGTGCAAGCAACGCAACCCCATAAGAGAAACGCAATCTGTCTTTTGAAAGTTTTTAAATTAAAAAAAATTACTAAATCTTTAAAGTAAAGTAAAATAAAAGTTAACCTGCAACTGAAAGGTTATTACGTAAGCTTGGAGCAATTGGTGACGATTTGTTATGAGTGAACATTGGAACAATGATAAATCCCGACGTGAGTTTCTTTTGAAATGTTTATGAACAAGTTTTTTTTTTTTTTACCTCACGTAACATGCTGAAAACGATATTTGATTCGTAATTACGTTCAAACGTTATTAAATATTGTCACGGTACAAATGTTTTGTGGACACCCTGTATAACATGTTTAAGTGATTCGTCTATGTATCAAAATTTTGCAGCAGGGATCCCGATCATAAAACGATCAAAAGCCTAAATGTAGAATTTAAATTCCAATCCAAATCTAGTTAAGATAAATCACTGGTGAATGGAGAAATTTAGCTTATTATCGTGGCCCAAACTTTCGACATTGATAGGTTGTTTCGTTTAGAGGAAATTTGTCCAAATTATTTCCCCTCCATATGCAAATAAAGAAACGAATCGTTTAGTTTTAATCTCTCTGAAAAGTGTTTATCATAATTATCTTAATAACAATCGACCCGATATTGATAAACGGTTTTCTTTAAACTCTATTAAGCCGTTCGCACCGAGAGATCTTGATTATGATAAAAGTGGAAAATGAACGGCTTCCAATGATTAAGCGCGAGAGAGATTGTTAATTGTTCGTAGAACGGCAATTGTATCATTGATTTTTTTTTAAATATTAATTTCTTTTCCCTGAAATCATTAAATTAACGATAACACAGGAGAGCCATTTAAACCATATGGGAAGCAAATCGATAGGATAATGTATCATTTTTATTAAATTTAATAAAATACGTGCAAATTTCTCCAATTTGGTTTTGACACCATGTGCCAAGAAATGCGATTACTCATTTACTTTAAAAAGGTAAATATAATATTTTAATATAAAATTTGTTAATATAATAAAATGATTAAAAACAATTAAAGTTGAGAAAATAAATTTTATTTACAACAAAATTTATCCAGGAGTTATGTTAAAATGTAGTCTTACCAAGAATAAAATTATTACTTTTTAGATGAGAAGTGGTTATTTTTTCAAAATCTCGTAAATAATGAAATAATGAACTAATTGTAAGTAAAAATCATTACTGTTTCCTTTATGATACTAATATTAAGAAGAATATTTATTTTTTTGGAAGATTCTATGTCAAACTGCTCGTGGCTGCGTGTTTTTATATTCGTGCAGTGTTGAAGCATGAATTAAAACCCCCATGCTCTTAAAAGGAGCCCTCTAGTTCTTTAAAATTGAGGTCACTTTGTGAGTGTTCTGAGTCTTTTTTGAGGTTACTTTCCTTATTTAGCATTTGAACCCCTTCCCAATAGGAGGAACCGCGATATTCTCAAATTCTGGGCATGCGCAATACAAATTTTTCTTCTTCCTGTGGGCAGTGTGTGTCTTCGTGCTAGATCCAAATGCATATTTTTGCTACATTCAGAAGGTGGAGGGAATGGGTGAAAGGTAACAAGTTTTATCCATAGATACATGACTATTTTTTTTTCTAGTATCCGAATTACATCCATGACCAACACAGTGATAATTAGGCATATTTCAAATATAATTACAGAACAACATATTCTACTACTCCATTTTGAAATTCTGCCCACAATCACGTGATTAACTGCACATGGTGTGTGTTAGGCAGCGAAGCCACATATCTCGATAACTCCAACAGGGCACTGGGTCGCCAATTTTCACCGTGATGGCGTTAGTCACTTCACATCAACAGCCGCCATTATTCTGTTATAGCCATGCTGCAAATGCTTTGGCTAGCACAACAAATCTGAAACACGAGTTTTTTCTACGTTTTTATGTAGGTTTTTGAAAGATGAATTTCGAAACATTTACAGAACTAAAAAAAGAACTTAGGCAGCGTGGAAGCATTGCTGACTGGAAAGAAACAAGATGTAATCATACCTGCCAATTATTTCTGGAGGAAAACCGGGTGTTAGTAAATTTTTGTAGGGTAAAATATATATATAGACAACATATTTAGTTGTTACAAAAATTGTGAACTTAAATTTTACTTTTGGACTTAATTTAACACTATATGGAACCCGTCAAAATTTGAAGGCAACAACTGTGTGGTTTCATAAACAATTCTTTCCACAAAGACATCACAATCAAGAACTTTGCTAGCATTGATGATCAAATTAACAATTACATATGACAGTTAACGACGATAACAATGATCAAAGCGCATGCGCAGAAGTGCCGATTTTGCTCTTTAAAAAAAGTCTTTGCGTTTTAATATATAGGATTAGGATGTCACAATTACATATTATACACTAGGCAAAAGGAAGTAAGATACACCGTACGTGAAGTAAGTACTCAGTAAGTTGCTGCTGCATCATAGAGAGAAGGGAAAATTTTAGGGGTTCTTTTACGAGAGTACTATTTGCCGGGAGATTTTTACGATCCGTCGGGTGACCGGTTGAGATTGTCAAAATCCGTGTGACACACGGTGAATCCGGGTGAGTTGGCAGGTCTGTGTAATCGAACGGTAAGTATATGTCAACCTGGTGCAAAATAATACAGTAGTTTTAGGAATTTACAGTAATGTTAATTATGCTTCGATCGTAATGAAACACTGATGAAACAACTCCTTTTTCAGAATTTTTCGAATAAGTTCAAATCCGGAATACAACAAATTATATTCGTAAGAAAAGAATTTCTCTTTTAATTAACGTTTATCATAATATCACTCATATACTAACCATAGGGTTTGCATTTGATGTAATCCTCTTCTTTAAAGTGAGCCTGACTAACAACACTGTATTTACTTGGTGTCCAGCAGTGATTCCTTTTTGTTTTATCCTTCCTTTTAATAGCCACAATCCATTCAGCTCTTATTTTTTGTCTAAAGGAAATGAATGACCTCTTGTTCTGTTGCCTCAATTTTTTGAGATTGTTCTGTTTATTTACAAGTGTAATTATCCCGGGCAACGCCGGGTACCTGTCACTTTTTTGTTATTCATTATATTCCTCACTCACTTCAGAAACTCGTATAGCATAGTATAGCAACTAAAAATAGCGGACTGTGATGTGATAAAGACAGCCAGCGGCCCCACATTGAGCTTTGCTTTCAGTGCCCTATTGTCTTAAAGCAAAACAATGTCTGCCAAGAGCGTTGTATCATTATTGTATCGTACGTATCGCTCTATCATGTTCTTCTAAACGTGCATATACATTAAGTGCGGCCCCACTGATTTACATACTTGAGATCACAATTACTACATGCAATTTCATAAATACATTATAATTAACCAAATCGCGGAAATCTTCTTTTTCATTGTAAAGTGTTTTAGCCCCTCATAATTATTATTAACTCTTATGCTTTCTTTTTCTTTTTCATATCTATTTCGCAAATGTACATGTTAACTAATCTTCTTGTAATTGTATTAGTTATTCTGGGTATGCTTTGAACTTTTTCTTTCCTATTTTTATCAAAACAATAATTATAAGCCAGGGAAACTCATTCATGAATTAGAAAAAGGTGCTTATAATTAATTTTCTTGTTTCGGAAACTGAATTTTAACTTTATTGACAATATATAACTCGTATTGGATACTGATTACAAAAAATAACGTTTTAAAAACTTTTTAACGTTAAGAGCTGATTCTAATTCTTACTTTTGTGCTGTATCAGTATCTGATCTGAATTAGGCCTTTTCAGCAGAGGGGAGGGGGAGAACGCGCGCATGCTCCAACATTGCTTCTGACAGGCAGAACAACTTCCGGCAAGCTGATTTGCCACAAGTATCTGCGTTTTACAGCTACAGCAGAGGCGAGTACATATTCGAAATTCCCGATTCCTGCTACGTGGATGAAGAAATACTGCCTTATAATATTTCTTCATCCGTGGTTGCTCGTTAAGGCTGATTTACATGCACGCATAATCGCATAATGTATGTTGCCCGATGAAACGCTGCATCCTTACTATACACCCATGCGTTCCGTCTGATCATAGCCTATAAGGATTAATCGTTGATTGGTTGGTTTATTTGGTATTAAAGTCCTTTTCAACTGCTATGGTCATTTCAGGACAGCATTATAGGGGCCGCAAATTTTGCCTCGCAAGGGTTCTTTATCGTGCAGCCAGCAAACGACTACACGGGAGATCGTGTAGTCGAAGAAAGTGCTTTACTTCCCTTCCGAAGAAAGTGCGTGATCTCAGTATTTTCCCTCTGAAAAAATCCTCGTCGTCCTCGGCCGGGGTCGAACCCGCGTCCACGGGCATCAGAGGCGATCACGCAACCACTGAAACACCGAGGCCGATGATTAATCGTTGAAAGGTTACCTAGATAATAATTAAAAGGCTACCTATATAATAATAATAATAATAATAATAATAATAATAATAATAATAATAATAATCTGTTTCTTATAAAATACCATTATTTCGTAAATACATAAATTTAAAATGAACAAGATAATTAAATCAATGTGACAACATGGTTATTTCAAATCAATAAATTCCTTATATACGCTACAAAAAAAATTACATAAAACTTACAATGTACAACAAACATGTTGTGTAATTTTTATTGTAAATTAGGAATTTTGGTTTATAATTTATTTTGTTAAGGTCCGAAGCCGGTCTCTGCTGTGGTTTAGCTTGCTTTTGGGATAAGATGATCTGTTCATTCGCCTGGGACTTTAACAGTTTCTTCGAACCATCAGAAGCAACGACTTTATTATGTATCTTCAGTACATCAGCTATTTTTAATCGTTTAAGATCATTTAAGCTGTACACGATGCTACGCGACCCAACGTTTATACGCGACTGGCTGGGAGAAGCAGCAGAGAAGCTGGGATGGCTCCAACCGGAAACGCTTCTGCCTGTCGGAGGCAACCACAGCGCATGCGCAAGCCACGCCCCCAGGAAAACTGAAAATGGCTAATTGTTTTTCTATCACCAAACACTCAAGAGAATCTTTCTAGGGTGGAGTTCTGCCTTGGTTCGTTTGCGTGGAGGTTCATCTTTTGATAACCACTGATATGCACCACATTTTTTATAAGGTTCCATAGCAGTTTCAAATTTTAGATACCATTTAAAATGTTAATCCTATTATTAATGTTATTCTAGAATGTTTTAAACTTAGTTTACTAACTTAGTTTTGCTTTATAAACATATAAGTATGTTTAAAGTCGCGCATATCAAAGTTTAGCTGCCCATAGAAGTACCAGTTTGAGAATTTAAATGAAAGTAAAGTATCACTGAGATTAGTTGAAACGTTGGCTTTTATTTTTAGCAGAAAAACTTTAGGTGTTACAATAAATGTTGGAAATGACGTCCTCTTTCGCGAATACAAAAGCGTTTTTTGTTTTACCAGATTTCGTGAGACTGTATGATGCATGGCAGTGTTGGTGTTAGAAATGGCTGTTGTGATGTTCATTTTTAACTCAGCAAACAAGTGTGGATTATTCACATAAACTATATTTTTCAGATAGCCCCATAGGAAGAAATCAAGGGATGATAAATCTGGCGAGCGAGGGGACTATAATCCCCGGAAATGACGCGCTGATCGAAGAATTCATTCAACAGAATGAATATTCGCTGTTCCTGGCAAAACAACATGCTGCCGCCTTCAACAACAAACGCTTCACAAATGAAGTCTCTGAGCACGAGATCACTGATACCGATTAAAATACATTCGAAACAATCTGCACCGCCATCTACCGGGAGGAAATCGAAATTCAATGCGTGTTCACTGAATTACGGCCCATTAAACTTTGATGTGCGCGACTTTAAACTCACCCTATATTATCCTATGTATACATTAATGCCACTATCATCTAGGTTTTATTTGTGGATAGATATGGGACTCTATATAAGTATTAAAATATTGGATAATAGTTATTAAATAAAAATGAAAAATAAATAAAATTAACAAAATAATTAATAAATAATAAATAAAATCAAAATAAAACTAGAAATATAAAATCAAATAAAAAGCTGACGTTTCGGATAGAGACTATCCTTTATCAAAGCAAAAAGGACAATTCTCTAAAGGCTATTAGGATATTAGAGAATTATCTTGAAGTTACTATATATATTAAATATTGGCGGATTATGTACTTATTACCGATAGTTGAAAAACGTAAGTTTTCCGTTTGCATGTAAACTAGAGCCAACTGACACTTTTCATTATTATCAGCATATTTGAATTCAGCAGGTGAAATTCATTAAGAAATGGCACATTTCAATTCGGAAACTGAAAAGGTTGAAAATTTGTATAATAAACTAGTTGTTACCCGCGGCTTCGCCCGCCCGCGCCATCTGTTGAGGGGAATTACAAAGCAAAAGCAGATAATTTTAAATGAAAACCCCAGAAAGTGGGGAAGGGGGGGGGGGGTCGTAGGGGGCTGATTTTTGGTGATAGAGCAGGTCCTTTATTGATAAGCCTGCCCTGAAAATTTCAAGTCGCTAGCTCAAACCGTCTAGGAGGAGATAGAATTACAGATAAATAAATAAATACACGCAAGAGTTTTAGTATATAGATGTATTATAATAAGCAACTTTATCTTTGGTGCTCAATAATTTTATGTACAGTACGGATTAGGAAATCAAATTTATCTTGACCATAAATAATACTTATATGTACACAGAGTTTACAATAATATTTGTTTATGAGACCGATCCGAGTCGTTATATTTATTCACCTGATTTTTCCCAAAAGAGAAATCTCTAAAAAAAAAAAACAACTTAAAAAGCCACTTTGAATGTTTATTTTTTTTACACGTCGACATTTTGACTGAGGACCAAATATTATTGATCGTTCCCATTTCGATGCCAGATGAAGTTGGGAAGAGAAACAACATGGAAAAAAAATTTCCTCGGAAAGCTATTTCTACATAGAGGCGAGGAAGAGGCGTCATTTATCACCCCCGAAGCCATGTAAACAAACAGTGACGCGATGAAAAATGACAAGAAACCGACACCGAGAACAAGGTATTCCCATTAACATAATTAAGGGAGGCCAGCAACGTCAGAATAATAGCGTTCATTAAACAATGTAAACGAGCAGTGAATCGCAAAAGAGTGTGCTGCCAGATAAGGAATGGAACAGAATTCTTCCCCTTCCCACCGCCAAAACTATCTTCTGTTCAATCTCATCTGGACGCCATAATGGAAGCCCAGCTATTATTAATAAATACATTAACGCTTTTGCAAATATTCAACAACCGAAAGGAAGTAATGGCTTTGAAAGATTCATCATCACCAACACCCGTATTCAACGTAACGCCATTTTTAAAGTGCTCATCAAGCCGACCACCAACGATTAGCAAACATTTACAGAGCAGTCCGAATTAATGGGATTAAACTTTATATCATTTGAATCTTAACCACTGACAACACTACAATGGACAGGAATTGACTTTAACTCTCTCTTTATGCACTTTGATTGCGAAGATAAAAATTTATTTTCATTTATTGTATATCATCTGCATTTAAACATGCGAACACTTCCTGGCGCATAACTAACCAATTACTAAGCTTCCATATTGCCGAATAGATCCAAATGCAATTAGTTTTTAAGGTGATTTTTAGAAACAAATCATCATATTTTAAATATCGACTATGAATTTTCCAAAAGGTCGACCTGATCAATGCATAATATTTCAAGAGAAGCTACAAAATAATAAAATTTTAATGAACAGCTTTCTTTCTTGTTTCCAACGCAAACAGCAACGAATTCAAACCGAAAACATTAGAAAAAAATGCAAAAAAAAATCCAGCTTGCACATGAGATTCCCAATTTAGCAAGAGCTTTGAAAAATGTCTCCATTGACATTGGAAGGAAATGGGAAAATGCAAAATTTCTTCCTCATATTTCATTTAAAGAAAATCCTCTTTTTTAATGTTGCATTGAAAATGGAACCACGAATTCACATGTTTCTATTATTCAAATGGGAAAAGCGTAAAGTGGAAAGATCTTCCTTTCCTGTTGGAATGCCATTTTAGCATGCATAAGTAACAACATCAGGCGTTTGAAATAAATCTAATAACACTTAAATAAAATGATAACATTTTAATCAGAAATGTCATAATTTAGAAACGAAATCAGCATTTCCCAATTACTTCATTAATATTTAAGTGCCAATAAGACTTGTATATCTAACGACTTCCAAACCGAGAGTCGATTTTTGAAGGGTAACAAAGTTTTAGAAATCGATAATAAAAACCCTTAATGAAACTGCTAATGCTGAATTAAAAGTTGAAACTTATTTTATTACAGTGTAAATAAAAACAACGCTTGTCCTCATCTCATACATACAGCCAAACATTTGTAATCTAACAACACTATAACGCCGCCCGCTATATATGCCAGGAAATTGCAGTCATTTTCTCCAGTGAGCGACCGTTTCCAGCAGCATGGGGTATTAGAAGTGCGTCTGAGATTGTGGAAGACATGAGCAAAGTATATATAGATTGTGCATGCTTTCAGGAGGAATTCATGATTCAAAAGCAGTGTGGAAATGGTTAAAAATGATAGAGGAACTTCCAACTTTTGTTCCTATAGAGAAACTTTGTGCGAAATTCATAGATCAATTAGGTTGACTGGATACAAGAAGATAGTTTGTTGACTGGAAGAATGATGGCAAATGAGTTTGGTGTTAACCTGGAGAATATTTATCAAATTTTAATGGACGATTTGGGCAAGGAAAAATTCGCTTGTCAATTTGCACATGCTTAGTTTGTACGGGCTCATTGGCCAATAGCTTTACAGGAATTGTTTGCACTAGACAAGTGCCTGTTCTCAGCTATCCCCAGATTTATTTCTTGCGATTGTTTTCTGTTGAAGACATCGTAATGGCCATACCACAAGAAGACTTGCCATGTGTATAAGTCGTTCCAGTCTTTGTTAGGTCGTGCTACTGGCTGTATCGATGCAAAAGGGCAAAACTCGAATAATTTCCATATAAATAAGTAATGTACAGATGGGATGAAAGTAACGTACAGTTCGATGAAAGTAAATTTGACCACACCCAGATGTAAAAACTCACGATGACTTTTTGTAGATTCAAACGTTGGAGACATTTTCTAGAGGAATTCCTCACAAGTCTACAACGTTTGGATCTACAAGAAATCATCGTGAGTTTTTACATCTGAATGTGGTCAAATTTACTTTTTTCGAACTTAAAGTACATTCCATCTGTACATTTCTTATTTATATAGAAATTATCATATCGTCGCTTTAGAATAATTTTATTTTCCATTTTCAACTTAAGTAAAATTCTAATTATATTTCATAACCTCAGTCTCCGAACATTGAATTACGAAACACTTAAATAGCGTATTATTTTTAAAAATAAAAACAAAAAAGTTAAAACAACATTCCTTTATAAAACGTACAGGGTGCATCAAAACTCTTCGTTCGATTTCAAAATGCTATAGCTCTTTCATTGGAAAGAGGGGATCGTTAAGTTGTGTTTCGTTGCAGCTAGAGGTCTCTTGGGCGCATCCGAAAAGCGTGTAGTGAGTGTTCCTCAGTATATGTAGAGTGGCGTAGCTACGGGGGGGACAAGGGGGTACATTTGTCCTCGGGCGCAGCATTTACGGGGCGCCAAATTGATGTTACATAATTACGAATCAATTTCAGAATCAAATGTTCCCCTCTCTTAAATGCACGTCCCATTTCATTCAGAAATGTAACATTTGGCCCATGTTGCCCCACCTCCCCTAGCTACGCCACTGGACGGTGACCCCGCAGCGCAGAGCCTTGTCTTCGAAAAGTGCGAGTCCATAAGTGCCACAGGGCACGGTTTACGTCGAACGTTCGGAACAGATGCTCCAACAGCTTAAAACATTTGACGTTGGCCACAACTGAAATGAACCAGACATGCTTCAACAATTATGGGAGAAATTTGAGTATCGAGTGTGCCGTGCAGCTCTCGGGGTCGCATCGAACATGTATAAGCTATCATATCAAAACACTTGAGTATACTCTGGGCATTTTGCAACCTGGCTCATTTCTCATATAACAGTCAAAACTGCCAGCACTAAGATAACAACAGAAGAAGGAAAAAAATCGCTATTCCACAAAAAGAAGAAAAACTATTTTCTGTTTGAATAGCGACTCATTTAAAAAAAATTGTGAAAAAAACTTTTTTTTCTTCTGAAATATTACTCATTCCAAGAACACCTGCTGCTCTTTGCTCCGGAAGAGTAGCACATCGAAGTCTTCGATGTGGAAGACAGTTAGTTATCTTATGTAATAGTTCGGAACAATCATAAACAGTTTAATATCCTCTTTTAAATCATAAGGACAAGCATTTAATGACATTGACAAAAAATAACGTGAAAACAATATCTCCTGGTTTTGTTCTTTCAACGTATTCGTTCAAAAAAAAAACCATCAAGACAAGTGCATAAAATCTTTTTCGTTATAAAAATCTAATAGCAAACGAGACGTAAAAAACTTAATATCCTATTACAATTGTTCCATGTTTTGAGAAGAACTCGGTAAGGGAAAGTCAAAACCCCGAAAAGCCGCATGAATTCTGCAACACGATCGAACCTTTTGTTTAATTAATGACAGATGTCTGGGCCGCTACCTTGATTCAAGACCTTCTTAGGCCTAATTAGATTAGGCCATCTTTATCTGATTAAATTTTTGCCGAGAAGGAAGGCCTTTCGAGTTCAAACAGAAAACTGCAACAAGCGCAAAATGGAAAAAAAGAATTAAAAAGAAAGACTAGATAGAAAGACCAGGCGTTGGAGGACGAGTGTTAAATGTGGCGCGAACACCGGTGTCGGAAGCAAGGACGTGGAAAGAAGACTCCAGAAAGGAAAACTGGAGCGAAGGTAAAGAGGGCACTGGACACGAAACCAGCCACGGGGGTTTCCTGTTTCGAAAACCCTTCTCCAATTAATTATCACTTGTTGGTGGAAAAATCTTTGCACGTCTTACTCGCGAAGAATAAGAAACAAGGCAAGCGTGTTTATCTGAAAAGGGTTTTGGATGTTCCAAGTAGAGCTCGTTGCCGTGGAGACTAGAGAATGGGTGACACGGAATTAATGATGGGGAGATGTTTGTCGAGACAACCGACATGAAAGGTCCAACACAACGACGACGAGGAGGATAGGCAACACCATCGATAAGGAAAATTTTGGATTTGATATATTCAGAGATAATGAGCGTGGACGAAAAGATGGGATCAGTTGGGGCTGAACCAATTCGCGTTTGCTCCAGTGATTCATGAGCGCTTAGGAAATGATTAATCTGTAATCATGCGTTCGGGGAGATGAAAAAATAGACCAAGTGTTTTTAATTGTCAGGAAAAAGAAGTTGAAGACTCGTTAAGGAGAATGGGATAAATCAAACAATCAAGGTTCGCATACAAAGAAGAATTTCTCATTTGCTTTAATGAGATAACAAGTTGATATTTAAGTTACTGGGGTGAAACAGAAGATGGTGCCTCATTATAAATAATCCTATTCTCTTTCCCCCAAAAAACTTTCTAAATATAGAACACTAGCTCTTGTATGCCATAAGGTAATGGAAGTCATTGCTTTTTATTGCCAGGTTATATTTTTGTGATTTACTGTTGCAAGCAAAAGAAATTCTCCATATAATTTGGAGAACTTACTTACAAGAAACCTATGTAGAGGTTTCTCATCTTTTTTAATAATTTCTAAATTTCTCTACTGAAATATCTGAATATTTTTATACCAGAAGTAAATAAAGAGCAAGTGGTTATCTTTTATGATTTGGATTCATTTCCTCATACACTACAAATCATCTCGCAATAAAATGTCCATATTTAAATTATGCGCATTTCTAAGATCATTTAGAATAAAAAACGTCGAAATCAACATTTTGGGATATAATTCTAACTTTCAGACTTCGGCTCACGTTGATCTAGTTTCTAAAATAGCTGTAACCTTGAAAAAAAATCCTGTTTGTAGAGAATTTAATGTAGTATATTTGAGAATTTTTACATTAACTTTAGAGTGACGCGATATATTGAAAAAAAATTAAAACTGATTGATTTTTTTACCTTTTACAAGGCACGTATTTATGACTTAGATTCTATTGTCCCAAAGAAATTCGAGGGAAAGCTTAGATTGGAAAGTCAAATGTGTTTAAGTAAACGCGCTGTTGTATTGTAGCCTATGTTGAGATTTGTTTATCCATCGAGATGTTTTCCAATGCCAATAAAGGCTTTTTTTGCACACAGAAAGCAATAATCTGACATAAAGGAAACTACCCTTTCTGTTGAGCCCAAATCATTCGACTCGTCCATGACGACAGTCAAAATATTGCGATCAATCTCAATGTTCTTTGTCATATTCAAGAAAGCAATCTGAAATGGAGCATCGCACTCATCTAGCGGAAACTTATTGTCAAATATTATTTTCGTTATAATTTCTTGTTGTTCAAGATTACATTTATGATAGTGGTCTAAGTCAAGAAACCAAACTAATCGATTTTATCACTTCTTTTGCATTATTTTTACGTATTTTACAATAACGTATAATTGTTTCAAAATTTACACTAGTTAGGCAACTGTTTTACCACTAAATATAATTCATTTCGTGTTTATTCCGGCAGTGGCTTATTTATTTCCCTTCATGCTTAAATGGAAAATTCTGAAAGATACTCATTCTAATTTTCAAACTATCCCTTTATGTTGTAGTAGAATTTTTTAAATAAAGAATTTGTAGGTAGAAATACAACCTGTGACAATAAAGTTCGGTGAATGAAGGCATATTGAGAGTGGATTGCTCGCTTACATGAAACAGCAGTTACTATCCTTCAAAGTAATCCCCGTCGATGGTAATGCACTTCTGGGAACGCCTGTACAAGTCCTGGAAACTCCTGGCGTAGTCGTTTTAGGGATAGCCTTCAGTTGGGTCGTAACATTATGTTGGATGTCTGGCCACTTCGGGGGGCGTCTTCTACGGTGTTCCGGCCTCCTCGGAACCGTTTAAACCACTCATAAACACACATCAAAGTAATAGCACTTTCTTTGTAAACTGTTGTCATCATTTCATGAGTCTCTTTCGTTCGCTGATCCATTTTGGGTTTCGACCGCGCATACTACACCTTCTCTCTTCAATGTCCTGTTTAAACACAATAAACACACTCACAGCGCTGATTCTCTCAAACATGTTTAAACATGTCTCGACCTGTCTGGGGCAGGATACGACGATGGTGCACTCTTACGACCGTTAGCAATTTGACGTCATTCACCGAACTTTATTGTCACAGGTTGTACATATTAGACATACTAATGCGAGTATCTTGCATTACTTTATAAATGAACTTGTATACCGTTTACATCAGAAATTGCTATATTAAGAAGAACAAGAATTTAATCCTCCCGAGGAAGGTATAAGAAAGTAGCAGAAGCGCTGAGATCATCCATTTTATCCTTTTATCTGCACTTTTTAACCACCTCCCCATTTTTTAATGGAAAATGGATTTTCTCGAACGTAGTATTTAGAAAATAAAAAATCTTCTTTGGTTTCTCAACATTTCCGATCGAATTATATATCACATGCCATATTTTGCCATAGTTCTACAGACCAAGTGAATGCCACCCCCATAATTCCGACCCCATCCCGGACAATTTGGCCCAAACTTCATAATAATGTAGATCTTGCTTGGAGGAATCCGCATACCAAATTTCATTTTTTTACATACCTAAATACACGTATATCTTGTAGTCTCCTCTAACTCCCATTCACGAAATTCCGACCCCAAAGGGCCAATCATAACCAAATTAAATAGTGAAGGTGTCAGTGCCCATACTAACAATGGAACCCCACATAGCCTTTTTTTGCGCGCAAACACACAGTGGAAGAGATAGCGTTGCGCGGCACTGAAATGGGCAGAGTTCAAAAAACATGGCGGAAAGAGGGGAAGCAAACTTGTTAGCGGCGATCGCCAAAGAATTGCAGTTAGAGCACTGTTATTAAGCATAAAAC